>PVJA010004316.1:0-22493 GCA_004027025.1 Myocastor coypus
CAGGTTAGGATCAAACATGGGATCCTCCTATCTCAGCCTTCCAGAGTGCTGGGATTGCAGGTGTGCACCACCAAGCCCAGGTTGTGGGCTCTTCAGGATTAAGGCCCATTGTTCTGCCGGAAAAGCTTTGTTTGGCCCTTCTCCTAATGTTCCCCCATTTGGCTTTCACTGTAACATGCCCGTCCATCTGCGACTCACTCTGAGGGTTTGTGGGCCATTTCCCAGCCTTGCAGGTATGTGGCAATACTTACATAGTGACAGGATATGAGTGAGCAAGGAGATGAACAAGTGTGGGCTGGGGTGGCTCCTCCAGGCCCCGCCCACCCTGCACTCACCGGGAACGCCAGCTGGCAGATGGGATCCATCCAGGACTGGCGATGCTGTGCAGCCAGCAGGTGGCTGCGCTCAGTGGTGGTGAGCAGGAAAGCACCAGTGTCCCGGGGGCAACTCTCACCGTCAGCCGGCAGCACAGACACACAATCTGATAGGCGGATAACCCGCCGTTCTCCCCGGCGGCTTGGCCCCACTGATCTGTCACCTGCTGGCCCCAGGCCTCCATCCCGGACATCCCAGCTTTCCAACCTTGCCACACCTGCTGGGCCTCCTGCGTACAGCAGAGCCCAAACCTTCCGCCAGGACTTCTGCAGAAGAGGGTAGGAAAGGAGACCCTTGAGTGGCAGATGCTCCTGCCACTCAGCATGAAACAAGTTTAACAACTGTTTTTCACCTCTCTGACGGGCCTTTGCCTCCTCCAAGTCCTCAGGGCACGAAGGAAGGCCTTTCCAGGCAGAGGTGTGAGTCTGGCTGGAGTCAGTTAGCCCTGGGTTCATATCCTATCTACCATTTCCCTCCCCCCTATCCTATGTGACCTCCACAGCACCTGTGTCTTTGACTCTCAAAAGGTCCTAAGAACATGAAGGTAGGGCTTTTCCACTGAATCATATTGCTGTTATGTTGGTTCCTACTTCCATCCCTCAAGAAACACAGTTGGGCCATGGCTGGGTGGGAAGCAGGCCCCAGCCTTATGGCAAGGAAGGAAACATGCAAATAGGGTCTAGCAGAGGAAACAGTTCGTTGATTTGCCTGGGCTGCAGCTGCACCAAGCAGTGGGGTGCAGGGCCTGCTGCCAGAGAGGTGACCTCCTCACTTTTCTTCCCTTGTCTTCAGGGTATAGCTCTTCTAGTTCAGCCCCTGGCCCTTTCATGGGGGCTCAGTGCCACTATTAGAACCCAACAAAGGCTGTCCCCCTCAGATCTGCTTGGAGATCTTGATTCTCAGACCCTTTCCTTATTTCACTTTTCTTTAAATGAGGCAGCCTTTCCTACAAAGGCTGTTCAGCCCCAACCCTTTCAAACCAAGAAGTAGGTTCTATTTGTTCCCAAATTCCTGGATTCTACTGCCCATCCCAGACTCCTTTCCAATTCTACCAAGTCTAGGTCTTTTCTGGGGTTAGGGTGGCTACCTGACAGCCAGGGGTTCCCACCTTGCCAAACTTGACGTGTTGCTGGTAGAGGATGCCATCCTTGACTGGGGTCTCTGCAGGCTCCATGGCTATGGTCAGCCTGAGGCCAACTGTCGTGAAGATCTGAAGAGACTGGTGACAGGCTGGATGGGAACTCCTCACACTTCCTCTTCTGGCCACTTCCCTCTCTCTCTGTCCAGAGAGGCAGCTCCTGGGCCAGGGGGAGGGGAACCCAATCTTTAGTCAAGGGAGGGGTAGCCCATTCTTCCTGGGGATTTTGGTTGGCCCAGGGTGCCTATACCTGCTTGGTAGGAGCCTCAGGCCTCCTGAGGGCACATGACCTCGGTGCTGGCACCTGGGTCAGCTGAATATGAGCATCTGACCACAGGCTGGCTGTCTTGAGTCATGAATGACAACCCTCCCCCCACCTCGGGCAGCTGTGCCCCCTGGAGCCCGGCATGAGAGCCTTGCTCTTATCTTAGGGCCCTCTCAGACTAGCGAATTCCTGCCTCTCATCCAGTTCTGTTTTGTCACCAGCCCTGGCTGGGAGGGTCTGCCTGATCTCTGCTTCTACCTAAAATGTTTCTAATGTTCACTTGCTCCTCTTCTTTGCAGCTTCTGCTCCACTTGGATTGACCTGGCTCTTTCCACTAACCCCAAACCAACCCTCCTTCTCTCTTTCCTCATGTCCACACTGGACTTCTGAGCCTAGCAGTTGGTCTGTTCTGGCCTCCACCTCCCTGAGCCTCCTTCTGCATAGAACAGCCCCTCCAGCACACCCCTTACCACTGTGCTGCTTGGGGACATGGGTACCTCTTCCTTCTGGAGGCCGTCCCTCAGCATCCACACTTCCTGAAATGACAGCGGCTTTCACAACACACCTGAAGCCAGGCAGCCAGTCCACTTGAGATCTAAATGCTTGAATGGCTCTGGCCTCATGAGTGTGGGCAGCAGGTCCCCAGTGGGAACCCAAAGAGGTCACATGCTCTTTTAAAGTTGCTTCCTGTCAACTGCTTTTTTTTTAGCTTTGCTGGATGCTGGTGTTGCAGTAGTGTCTGAATCTGCTTTTATTTTTATTTTAATTTTATTTTATTTATTTTTTTGTTTTTTTGAAACCGGGTCTCGCTGTACAGTTCAGGCTGGCCCGGAGCTCAGTTTTGTAGCCCAGGCTGGTCTCGAACTCTCACCGATCCTCCTGCCTCAGCCTCCCGAGTGCTGGGATTACAGGCGTGCGCCACCACGCCCGGCTGAATCTGCTTTTATACCTTTCATTCAATCCCATCTTTGGAGAATATGTAACCAGGCTATAGCGCCACATTTGGCCAGAAAATATCCTTTTCACTTCTGTCTTTTTTTTTTTTTTTTTTAAGCATTTTTATTTTATTTTTTTCTTGTTTCAGAATTTTTATTTATTTGTATGGCCAGCTCAGCTTGCCCTGAGGGCAGGGCTGGCACAGCATGTGGTGCCGGGGATTGAACTGTGGTCCCTGCAGCTGCCCAAGCTTTCCTAAGCAGGCGCTTTTGACCACTGAGCCATCCCGCCGGGCCCCTGCTTTTGTCTTTCTTAAAATGTATTTTGTACAGGGTTTCCTTATGCACTTTGGACCCATAGTAATCCTGTTTTCAGTCTACTTGTGCTGGGATTGCAGACACATGTCACTATGCCTGGTCTCAGTAGCTGGCTCAGCTCATCTAGGGGCATGAAGTGCCAGGGACTGAACCTTGGCTTGCCTAAGCAGGTACTTAGTTCAATGTGGTTATTTCACTGGCCCTTTTTTTTTTTTTTTTTTTTTTTTTTGAGACAGGGTCTCGCTATGCAGTTGAGGCTGGCCTTGAGCTCAGTTTTGTAGCCCAGGCTGGTCTCGAACTTGCCCGGATCCTCCTGCCTCAGCCTCCCGAGTGCTGGGACTACAGGTGTGAGCCACCATGCCCGGCATCACTGGCCCTTTTTAAAAATTTTTTATTTAGTTTTTTTTTGCGGGACCAGGGTTTGAACTCACGACCTTGCACTTGCCAGGCAAGCACTTGCACCACAGAGCTGTCTCCCCAACCCCCTACTTTTATCTCTTGAAACAGGGTCTTGCTCTGTAGTTCAGGCTGGCCTTGAACACAACATATAGTATAGCTCTGGTTGGCTATGGCAATCCTGCCTCAGCCTCTCAAGTGCTAGGATTATAGGTGTTTGCTACTACACCCCAAGTCAAGAAATGTCTTCTAATGGCCTTCTGGATCTAGCTCTGCGGCTCTTGTGGCCCAAAACAACTCCAACAGTCTGAGACACTATGTCCTCTGCTTTTTCACAGTCTTTTCAACAATACGGAAATCATGACTCAGAAATATTAAGTAACTGAGGCCACACTCCAAGTGACAAACGTGACTTGAGTAACTGCCATTCAGCTGGATAAGCAGCCTTACACATAAGGGTCCTGGCACAGACCTCTGTGACACACAGCCACTGCTGTGCTCTGCTCTCATAGATGCTTGTCCTGGTAGTTGTGCTGGCAGTCTGGTAAAGTTGCCCAGGTTTTCTCCCCTTTGAGTCTGACACTTCCCCACAGGCTTCCTAGGCAGGTCTCTGCCTGGCTTCTCTGAAGTTTTACAACACAGCAAAAAACCAGAAGAGCAGGTCAGTGGCTATGTGGCCTGAATAGGACTGCTGTGGCATTAGCCACCTTCTCAGTGAATGCAACTGAGTCTGAGAGGAAGCCTGTGCATGCAAGTAGTGAGTAAGGACCTGAAGCATGAAAGAGCCTCCCAAGAGACTCAAGGAAAAGCCCTCTGAGCATCAGACAGCCACCAGGAAGAGCAAGGTTGGGGATAGCGACAGCCATTCAAGAGGTGAGAGACACGCAACCATTATTCCTTGGCACCCTACTTGAGCCATAAATTACAGCAACATTCAGGAAATGCCCTGAGCTCCCAGAACAGGGCACTGGCTAAGTGGCTCTGTTCAGGACCAAGTACCCATAGGCTAGGTGCTGGCAGCAGCACTGGGAGAGGCTAACGCCTTGGCTCAGAAGGGGCTGCAGGCTAGGGCGTGAGCTCTGACCAAGAACCAGGACACAGATGAGCAAGACACAGACGCAGAGCTGGGGCTGAGACAGAGGGTCTGTGCTTTAATGGCAACTAGGGAGTCGGGGATGCGTAAAAATAGTAATTCTGGAGAACACAATGGGCAGCCCAGGCCAGCTGGGCTGAGAATGCAGGCTTATTGTTCAGGGGCCTGGTCTGTGGCAGAAGTCAGAAGGGGCATTGAGGCCTCTTGGAGGGAAGGAGGAGAAACAGATGGTTCAGAAGTCCATAGAGCTGTGGGCCAGGTAGTCCTTGCGGCCGATGTTGCTGACCTGCTTGGTCTGCATGGCCTCGAGTTTGGGACAGTCAGTGATCCGATGACCAAGGCCCCCACAGAAGGCACAGCCACGCTCTCCTGAAGGGATGGAGGGAGAGTCAGCAAGGTCACAGATCCAGGATCCGGGCTCTGGAATGTGGGTTTCTCCAAGTAGGCCCCCCCCAGTTCACCACTGTCTAGTAGGGACTTGTTTTATAGTGTCCCTGTCTGCCTGTCTCCATGGCTACCCCTACCGTGAGCCCACCACCAGGGAGGCTACCTCCTGCTCAGCACTAACCTCCGATATCCAGCATGGACTCGTCCCCACAGTGCAGTACTTGTAACACTGGAGGCACCTTCTGTTTTGCCTCTAAAAGGAGAGCCTTGAGGTCCATCAATACTGACTCATCTGGAAAGGGAAAGGAGAACACAGAACCATCAGAACACAGACCCACTCTGGGTCTGGTGGTCTAAACTTAGGTGGTGATAGGTAGAGGATCTGGGGAACAGCTGAGGCAGCTCTGGTAAAGACTCACCACAAGCCTTGTTGATGAAGGTGGTAGCAATGCCAGTGTTTCCTGAGCGCCCTGTACGGCCGATCCGGTGCACTGCAGAGGGATACAGCTTCTGACCCACTGCCCAGGGGTTGGGAACCAAGTTGACCCCTCTCCTTCATAGCCCACACCCTTAGTCTCCCAAGCTCCCTACCATAATTCTCAATTTCCTCAGGCATGTCATAATTGATGACATGCTGGATGGCAGGGAAGTCCAAGCCTTTAGAGGCAACATCTGTGGCTACTAAGACATCTTTTTTGCCTTCCCGAAATGCTTCAATGGCCTTGGTCCGTTCCTCTTGGTCTAAAAAGGGTCAAGTAGGAGATATTACAGTTACAGCAGCAATTTCAAGATTAGAGGTAAGCTGGGCAGGCAAGAAGGGTTAGCTAAGAGGCTGCCATGGCAAAAGGGTCCATGCAGAACTCTGACCTTTGCCCCCATGGATGGCCACAGCCTCGACCCCTTTGAGCAGCAGGTACTCATGGATGGCATCTACATCTGCCTTCTTCTCTGCAAAGATGAGTACCTGTCCAGGGAGGTTGATTCCAGTCACAGGGCATTATCTCAACAACGTGTAACATACTGCCCTACTATCCTCCCCACCCTGGGACCATGGCTCCAGCCTGGACTGGCTGAACTTACTGGTGGAGGTGTCTTCTGTAGGCACTCCAGCAGGTACACCATCTTAGCTTCTTCCTTCACATATTCCACCTCCTGCCACCAAAGGGACCAGGTCAAATGATCCCAAAATTAGGCTCACACCATGGCCCTAAAGAGGCTGAGCCACAAGTGGACCAGGAGCCTCATGATATCAAGAGTTGGATACAATAAGAATGGCCCTGGATGGGGCCTGGCAGGATGGCTCAGTGGTCTAAAGCGCCTGCTTGGGAAAGCTTGGGCAGCTGCAGGTACTGTGGTTCGATCCCTGGCACCACATGCTGCACTGGCCTGGCCCTCAGGGCAGGCTGAGCCAGCCATAAAAATAAGTAAACAAACAAACAAAAGTTCTGAAACAAGAAAAAATAATAAAATAAAATAAAAAAGAATGGCCCTGGCTAAAGGCCAGAAGGTTTCAGTAAAACCCCCAGGACGTACAGGGTAAAGCCCTTATTCCAAATCAGCTTCAAGAGTCTGGCAGGTGAGAGAGTATTGACTTACCTGTATGACATCCAGGCTGGCAGCCCCAGCACGCCCCACATTGATAGTGACTGGTTTTACCAGGGCACTCTTAGCAAAGTTTTGAATCTTCTTTGGCATGGTGGCACTAAAGAGTAGAGTCTGTCGCTGGCCCTGCGGAAGGACAGGAGCTGGGGCCCAGGGCACGCAGGGCTGGGGCAAAGGTAGGAGATAGGTCTGGGAACACTGAATATCTGGGTTACACTCCCTGCCCCCACCCCCTGAAGTAGGAGCAGGAGGTGAGACAGCACCGGGGCCCAAGGCCCTCCATAATGAACACGGTATACATGGGAAGGGGAACAGTAAGAGGTTACCTTAAAGTAGGAGAAGATGGTACGGATGTCACCCTCAAAGCCCATGTCGATCATGCGGTCAGCCTCATCCAAGGCCAGGTAACGACAGATGTCAAGGCTGACCATCTTCTTTTGTAGCAAATCCATGAGGCGCCCAGGGGTGGCCACCATCATGTGCACACCACTGAGGGCCGAAGAGAGACCCTAAGGATGGGGTCACTTGCCCATCACCTACTGGGAGGCCATATCCTGCCAGTGTTGTTGTGTGGACCTCCTTCTTGTCTCTGCTCCTGTTTTCTCCTTGCTACCCTCTTCTCCTGCCCTAAGTATGCATTTATGCCCTGGAAGAAGGAGATGTAGCCTTCCAGACAGCGCTTGGACTGGCACACATTCCTTTTCTTCCTGGGTCACTCCCAAACAGCTATCCTGAACCTCTGCAGAGGTTTCACTGTGGGCTCTCACAGTCTGCACTGCTCCCCACATTTTTTTTTTTTTTTTTTGTATTTTAGGGAAGGGTCTACACAGTGCTCAAGGTCTTACTGCTAGATGGACTCATAGTGATCTGCCTGTTTATAGCCTCCTAAGAGCTGGGATTACAAGTGCGAGCCACCACACCCAGTCTCAATTGCCATCTCAGCATACCCTGGGGGCAGGGCTGGCATAGCAGGCCCGGGGATTGAACTCTTCGCCTCTGTGTCTGCTTGCAGGCACTTTAATCTGCTGAACTATTTGGCCAGCCCTCTACTTTTTTTTTTTTAAATGGTCTTGCTACATACCTTGGGCTAACCTCAATCTCACTATGTCCTGAAACTGAAGATCTTCCTGCCTTGGCCTCCAGAATGCTGTGATGAAGGGTGCACACCCTGTGCCTGGTCCTATAGTCTCTTTGTAGCCCTTGCTGTGCTTACTTTCTTGGTATACTGACTTCATCTTTCGGGGGAGGGGGTGCTGCATCTTTCTTGAGCTTGGGAATATCTTCCATGACCTCAAAACTTTATCTAGAACTTCTGATGATAGCTTTCAGGGATACAGTGCTCTGCATCCTGCCCTGGGGATCTAGCCCATGTTTAGATTTGCCCTTCTTCAAAATTCAAATGTCGCCGGGCGTGGTGGCGCACGCCTGTAATCCCAGCACTCGGGAGGCTGAGGCAGGAGGATTGGTGTGAGTTCGAGACTAGCCGGGGCTACAAAAGTGAGCTCAAGGCCAGCCTGAACTGCACAGCGAGACCCTGTCTCAAAAAAAAAAAAAACAAAATTCAAATGTCATTAAAAAAAAAAAAAATTCATGTCATCTTCCCTATAATCCTTCTCTGACTTCTTTGCTCCTGGATGTTCTAAGAGAATGGGCCATTCCAGGGGCCCAGCGGGATGGCTCAGTGGTCTAAAGCGCCTGCTTGGGAAAGCTTGGGCAGCTTCAGGGACCGCGGTTTGATCCCCAGCACCACATGCTGTGCCAGCCCTGCCCTCAGGGCGGGCTGAGCTGGCCATAAAAATGAGTCAGTAAACAAAGGTTCTGAAACAAGAATAAAAATAATAAATAAAATAAAAAATTAAAAAAAAAAAAGAGAGAGAGAATGGGCCATTCCATCTGCTGTGTTCCCACAGTGTCCGACTACATCCTTTTTTCTCACTCTAACCCATGTTCCCATTATACTCTGGGGCCTTTGAGGGCTGGGCTCACAGGAAGTCCCTGGGAGTCCAGGGAATAACTAAAAGGAACTTTAACTTTTCTATAGGAGTTGGGGAGGCCTGTGAGGCAGGGCTGCCCGTACGCACTGTCGGATGGTCTCCATCTGCTCTTTGACAGACATGCCTCCAATGCAGAGCGCACAGCGTAGGAGAGGTGAACTGTCCTCCTGCAGCAGGCGACAGTAATACTCAAGGATGCCATGAGTCTGCCGGGCCAGCTCCCGCTGTAGGAACAGGAACAAGGCTGGCACCAGAAGGCAGCCCCAGTCTCTCCCCTGCCCTCCAGGTAAGGTTATCTTACTGAGGGACAGATAATGAGTCCATAGGGCCCCTCACGCTTAGAGAAAGGCAGCCGCTTCTCTTGTTCCAGGCAGAACATGATGACAGGCAATGTGAACACAAGTGTCTTGCCAGACCCAGTGAAGGCGATACCAATCATGTCCCGGCCAGACAAACTGTTGGGAGAGGACAGCCTGAGATCCAGCAGAAGATAGCAACTGTTTCTCTAGTCAGACACCTGACCACTTACCCTGTCAATACACTCTCCACAGACCCCAGGTCTCATAGTCCATACTCACATGGTGGGGATGCCTTGGATCTGGATAGGTGTTGGGTGGAGGATACCTTTCTTCTTCAGGCCTCGAAGGATGGCTGTGGAAAGCAACAGGTGCTTTATCAGAGGCCTAGTCCTCACAGTTTCAAATGATAAAATGAAGGCTAGGGAGCAGTGAAGGACAGGAAGAAAGGTAAACTTGTATAATGCCGTGGGCTTGGTGGGGCTAGGCTTCAATCCAGGTCTGTCTAAGTCTAAGCCTGACATTACTTTGTCAGTGAAGCTCTGTAATAGCAGAAGAGAGTAAACATATAAGAATAGGGCAATAGGGGCTGGGGAGATAGCTCCGTGGCACAAGTGCTTGCCTGGCAAGTATAAGGTGGTGAGTTCGAACTCTGGTCCCGCAAAAAAAAAAAAAAAAAAAAAAAAAAAGAATAGGGCAATAGAAAGTTAAGTGCAAAGAAATGTCATCTCAAATCCCAGCATCCTCACTGGCTGGACCCAGTGGTCATACTGCTGACCTAAGTGGGGACAACTTAGTGTCTCTCCCAAATACCTGCTGGAAACTTCATTTCCTTGAAGCTCTTAATGGGTGGTGGGATACCATCCCCTTCCACCAAGATGTGGTACTTCTTCCGTACTCGTTCGTGCCGCTCTTCAGACATGCTCAGGACATAACGGGGTGGAGTCCAACTAGGGATGAGTGGCAGGAGTGAACAGAGGCCCTGGGTACTGCTAAGCTTAGTTATATGTCATCTTGAGTAAGGAGACTTCCCAGACTAGGAAGGCATACCTGGTTTTGATTGGGTCATCGTATGTTATGCCCTTGGCCATCTCCTTCACTGACATCAAGGCTGGAAGATAGACATAGCTTAGGGGGAGCTCCTGCTTCCCAGAGACCAGATCCCTTGATATATAACATGCCTTGGGCCAGGGATATAGCTCAGTGGCATAAGCATCTGCCTGGCAAGTGCAAGGTCCCAAGTTTGATCCCCAGTACTGCAAAACAAAAAACAAGCAAACAAAAATCCCAAGAACATGCCTGGGGCTAGGGGGAGGCAATTTAGTCCATCTCATTGCTCTAGTTGAAATAATACCTCGGCCCTCTGCCACACTCTCAAGAATCTTCTCTTCTTCTTTCAATTGCTTCTCCTTTGCAGACTCCTTGCGGGCTGAGGAAAGAAGGCAAAGATACCAGAGACAGGTAGATACCAACATAGAAAATGAGGCTTGGCTTCTCCCTTCCCACTCAAGCAGTGCTGCCCAATTCACCTTCAGCCTTCTCTTTGAGATGCTGGTGCTGATCCAGCAGGCTGACATTGGACTGAGGGCCAAGCGGGATGTCATCCTCATCTCCCCGGGGTTCGCTGCCGAAGTCCTGCTGTTCCTCTTCTGCAGCTCCCTTGCGTTTTCGCTGCAGCAGCTTCTGCAGCTGAGGTCCCACAGTATCCCTCAGAAAAAAGTCCAGCAAAAGACCGGGTCCCCCGGTCCCCTCGGTCATAAATCTTGGCTTTGGACGAGGATCCTGTGTTTTACTCCTCAGCTTAGGTAGTCACTCCCTCATTTACCTCGGGAACACGCTCCCATGTATTAACACTTCTCAGATCACCCCCTCCCCCAAGACCAGGGTACCTCCCATCCAATTAAGCTCCAGTGATTACGTCCCCCAGATTTCTTCAGCTATCTGGGCCCCTCACCAATAGTTGTCGGCGCTGTCGCAAGGGCACATAGGGTACGTAGTCTTCGTCGTCCTCATCCTCATCCTCAGAGCGGCTTCCTGCAGTTGTCTCGTCGATGCGAGCTCGCTGAAGATATACGAGAATCAAGCACAGTCTTGCTGCCTTCATTCAAGATCCCCACCCGCGCAAGACTCAACTTTTCTCCCACCTTTCGTTCGGGTTCTGATTCCTCCATCCTTTGCCGTACACAAGCGCCCTACAACTAAGCCACGCCTCATCGTTGAACAAAACCCAATCAGATCTCAAGAAACGTATGTTGTCGTCTAACAATAGCGTCAGCTTTACGGATCGCGCAGAGGGATAAACTTTTTGCAGCTCGCGCTACTGTTGCCAGAGGAGGGAGCGATAGCGGCCTGTATTGCATTGTGGGATGCTGGAGGATTTTTGCGCATGCGCAAAAGTCTCAAGCCAGCGCCGTCAGAATACCTCTTTGAAAGAAGGTCGCCGTTAGCTAGCGGAGGGCAAGGACTGCCTACTAGGCACACAAAGCTATAGGACACCACGTTCTCTTGTAGCTGTGAGCACCCAGACTCGGCAAACTTGGATCCCTGCGGTGTCTCAATCCGTGCGCCTGGGTTTGGAGAAGGGTGGGGCCTGCCGAATGGGTGACTGAACACGTACTGCGGTACCACCTGGTGTTCTTACTTGCATGAGACAACATCTATGGTCACAGTGGTAAGGCATAAATAAAATACGGAGACAGCATTTTAAGACAGGCCTGTATATGTGCAACATTGTTGTAAATGCGGTAGAGCTCAAAGTGACTGCCGAGAGACCAGAGACAGCTTGAGAGACAGTGGTTCTTGGCTACCAGTAATGTGTGGGAATTCCCACGCAGAGTAGAAGAGAGGCTTTCTGCGGGAGTGGCAGGAATAAAGGTCAGTCTGATGTGCAGGCACACACATTCCTTAGGAAACAAGAGGTAGTGTAGCTTGAGGTGAACCTGAAAAAGGAGACTCGGCCATAGCATGCAGGGTAGTGACTGTCAGAATATGCCAAGTTTAGGGGTCTTTCATTGATGTTTGTTTGAGACAGAGTCTCATGAAGTTCAGGCTGAACTTGAACTCGCAGCAGTCTTGTCAGCCTCCTGAGTCCTGCATGTGCCACCATGCTTGGCTCATTTTTGGGTTTAGTAATTGGATGAGGCATGGTGATGCATACTCATTATCTCAACACTTGAGAGTCTGAGGCAAGAGGATTGCTGAGCTGAAGGCCAGCTTTGGCTATATAGTGAGTTCATGGCCAACCTGGACTATACTGTGAGTCCTTGTCTCAAAAACAGAAAAACAAGAATCCTTCTCTGTTGGTAAATGGGCTGTTTGGTTTTTGAAGTAGTTTGAGGAGGCTGTTCCAATTGAGTGGGACTGTGAGAACCTGGTGTAAATGGAACATAGCTGATACAGGCTTCTCAGGGAGTGGTCACACTTCTTTGGAGACTGCGACAGACCTGGAACCAGAAATTGTGAGCCTTGGTCAATATGCTGTACTTTAGAAGAGGAAGCTGACACTCGCCCAGTATGGCTGGCTCAACCAGGGTGGGCAGGCAGCAAGGATGTTGGTTGCTGCTGATAATGTCCCATGCAGGGCTCTTGGTGACTACAGAGTGATTCTCTAGATGTGACATTCCCTATACAAGTTCAAGTTGAGTTGGTTTTAGTAAACTACTTTGTGGGAAGGCAGTCTTAGTAAGCCCCTTGTATTAAAATCTGAATTTACAAACAAGCTCCATTTGATAAATGAAGTAGTTTGCTACCATTTGATTATTCTCTTAACTCAAATGCTTAGGCTACGTGGTCCACTGCCACTGGACATCAGACTCAGTTTATAAAACTTAGTTCATTCTCAGCTGTCACTGACTACATTAAGTCAGTGAAGAGACTCAATCAGCCAAGCTTCAGGTGCACTGTCCTCAAGGCCTTAGAACCTTGCTTATAGTTCTCATATCTATCGTGCTGGCACTTAGCCATCTTGCAAAGAAGGAAACCAACACCATGTTGGGAAAGGGCTGCTTCAGATTTATGATGGTCCTTCCAGCAGGAAGAAAAAGAGACGGACACTAGAGAAATAAAGAGCTGTGCTATCACTTGGTGAGATGAAGTTCAGTTTCTGTTTTAGCCTTAGTTTCCTCATCTACAAAATGGGCTTATAGTTCCGTATATAATTGTTCTGAGGAATCCTGAAGATTAAACAGAAAACTATGCCAAACAGATGGAACACAGTATCTGCTTTATAAGGTTAGTAACTAAAAATTAGATCTCATGCTTCTAAGTAATCCCTCACCCCATTCCCTGCCCAGAGCAGCAAATCACAATCACACCAACTGTGTTCAAATGTTGCTTTATCTTTCAGCATGAAAGATCTTCACAGTATCAAAAGAATTGGAAAAGAACAAAACAAAACAATAAAACTGAAAACAAAGAGCAGTGTTGGGCCAGCAGTACCATCAGCCCTGGCCCATAGGCCAGCCTAGTCCCCAGTTTCTGAGTATGGAGGCTGCATAGCACCAGGAAGCAGCTTAGCAGAGGTCCTGGAGGACCCCTACACAGCATAGCATCCATTTAGCTTTTGGTTGGTCCAGGATTGAAGGAGCAGCAAGGGTCAGGGCTGAAAGAAGGGGAAACTGTAGACCTTCAACTGGCAGTTGGGGGCTCAGGATGCCCTGAAGAAGCTTGACCTAAAGGTTGAGAAAGAACAAGAAGAATAAGATCACAGTGAATAATGGCTTATGCTTTATCCTCCCCATTCCAATACTGGATTCCTACTGAGGCAGAAACGGCTGGCTCATATTTTTGTTCCTGGGTGAAAATGCTGAAGAGATTTCCTGGATCATTTCTAACAGAGGAAGATTAAGACCCTATTGGGGTACACAGCCCAGTCCTGGAGTTCTGGCAATACACAAGACAGTCTTTGAGATGCCTAGAACCCCTGCTGTGACACACTGTTTTAGGCCTGGGGTGAATGGCTGCTGGCATCCATTGTCTCATTAGCAGTTCTGGAGGAGACCACCTCTACACTAGACTGCAAGGACACAGCCTGGGCTGGGTCCTCGATCCATGGCAGGATTGCTTTCTCACACACTGGGGCTCTCAATCCTGCCTCAATAAAGTGTTCTCCCCAAACAACAAATTCCCTGAGGAAATTTTTTTTTTTTTTTTTAGGGATGGTGTTTGAACTCATGCCCTTGCACTTGCCAGGCAGGCACTGCTGCTAAGACACATGCAGGACACATGCAGGGATAGTTAGCAGGACAATGTCTAGAAGAGTATGTCTCAGAGGATGGTGAGAATACGTGTGTGTGTGTGTGTGTGTGTGTGTGTGTGTGTGTGTGTGTGTGTGTGTCCCTGTGTCCTCCATCTTAGGAAACAGACCAGGTAAGGTGGGAGGAAACAGCTGGACTAGTTTCCTGAATGACAAATGGAATTAAAGATGTGACCCTTGTTCTTTCAGTAGGAAGAACAGATAAAGTTCCTGGCTGCTGTGGAGGGAGAGAAGAAAGGTAGGAGGGCAGCTTGGCCCTAGAAGATACTCCTAGGTGTGGACCCCTTGGTCTGGCAAATGATCAAAGTCCAGCTCCCTCAGAGCAGAGGGCTAGAGGGAGTCTGAAGATCATCCTGATCTGGGACTGCACCTGGATACCATGGTGCAGCGAGTTCCACCTTCAAAAGATGCCTTACCTTCAGGCTCTTTGGGCTGCCCCAAAAAGCTAAGGGTGAGTGCAGATGTGTGAAGACCTCAGGGGTATGTGTCCCTAAAACCAGGCCAACTGCCCAAGCCTCCTATTGCTTAAGGGAAGCTATAGAGTTGTTAGCCAGGGACACAAGACAGGGTTGAGACATGGAATTGTCACAAAGCCCTAAACGCAGCACTAAGGCCACTTACTATCTGCCCTTCTCTTCTGCACTGATGTCCTGGTTTCAATGCTTTCTTCATTTTCTGTATTTAAGTCAAACACAGTATTCAATGTGTTAACAGTTCAGATAAAAAGGACCATGAAAAGGCCACAACCCTCTAGGGCCAAGTCTCTTCTTTCTGGAGGCAGCTTGGCTATCAATTTCTTCAGGGCGAGGGGCTGGGGAGATAGCTCTGTGGCACAAGTGCCTGCCTGGCAAGTGCAAGGTTGTGACTTTGAACTCTGTCCCTCAAAACAAAAAAATTCCTCAGGGAGGGGCCCGGCAGGATGGCTCAGGGGTCTAAAGCGCCTGCTTGGGAAAACTTGGGCGGCTTCAGGAACCATGGTTCGATCCCCGGCATCACATGCTGCGCCAGCCCTGCCCTCGGGGTGGGCTGAGCCAGTCATAAAAATGAGTGAATAAACAAACAAAGGTTCTGAAACAAGAAAATAAATAAATAAATAAATAAATAAATAAATAAATAAATCTTTTTTTTTTTTTTTTTTTTTTTGTCTTTTTGAAACAGGGTCTTGTTATGCAGTTCAAGCTGGCCTTGAGCTCACTTTTGTAGCCCAGGCTGGTCTCGAACTCGCACCAATCCTCCTGCCTCAGCCTCCCTAGTGCTGAGATTACAGGTGTGCGCCACCACGCCCGGCTTAAATAAATAAATCTTAAAAAAAAAATTCCTCAGGGAATTTGTTTGGGGAGAACCCCCACTAACTCCTTCATGTTTTTTTTCTGGTTTGTTGTTTTTATCTTTTGAGACATGGTCTCACTATGTAGCACCGGCTGACCTTAAACTCACTTTGTAGCCCAGGCTGCCCTCGAACTTGAGTGATCCTCTTGCCTCAACCTCTTTTTTGGTTTCTGAGACAAGGTCTTGCTATGTACTTTAGGCTGGCCTTCAACTTATATGATAATCTTTTTGCTTCAGCCTCCTGAATGGTGGGATTATAGATTTATATCACCATGCCTAGCTCCTTCATGTTAAATGGCCTACAAAGCCTTACTCTTTCTCATCTGCCCCCTCACAGTTTCTTGGGGCTGGCCACTTCTCAAATGTTTCAACTAGAAGGCACCATGCATGTGTCCCTAAGGCCACCCCTCCTGTATGGAAGAACCAAGTTGGGTAACTGAGATGCAAGCCCCAGCATGATCATGTGATAGGCAGGAGTAACCCCCTAGGCATGGGGCCCACTGCAGCCTGGATGCTGTGGGAGCAGCTGCTAAGAGATTGAGCATTCACACTGATGGCCCAGGGATGACAGTCCAGGAAGGGCCCTTCAGGAACATGGGCAACAGGGCTCAGGGCCTGGCAGAGGGGGAGTGACTTAGGGATAGAGACCTAGGGTGAGAGGCACAGGAATTGAGATGGGACTCAGACCTTCAGACACCTGAATGTGCTGTGCAGGGCTACCAACACCAAAATTTAACTCCCTTGCCTAAGAGTAGAGAATCATCTTATAGGACACAGGTGTCTGAGCACATGGGGGTTGGTTTAGGTAACATCTGCAGTTTCTACCTTACTGAGCTGTGCTGGGAGTGGTTTTCTTGAGGCTGAAGTTGGTCCAGTTCACAGCAACTTTCTGACGAGTCTGCTTTGCAGAATCCAAACAGAACCTATTTGTTTTAGAAGACACAGGAGAAACACAATCAGAGATTCTCTTCCTTCTTCAGTGTACTCTTCTAGACATTGTCCTGCTAACTATCCCTACATGTGTCCTGCATGTGTCTTAGCAGCAGTGCCTGCCTGGCAAGTGCAAGGGCGTGAGTTCGAACACCACCCCTCAAAAAAAAAAAAAAAAAAATTTCCTCAAGGAATTTGTTGTTTGGGGAGAACACCTTACTGAGCTCGTGAGCTAGTGCTGGTTGTGATGGTACACACCTGAAATCCCAGTGACACAGGAGGCTAGGGCAGGAGGATTGCAAGTATGAGTCCCCCCTGGGCAAATTAGCAAGACCCTGTCTCAAAAATCAAATGAGCTAGGGATACAGCTCAGCGTGAAAGCCCTAAGTTCAATCCCCAGCACAGAAAAGAACCCTCCCAAATAAAAAACTGTACAACTTCTCTGGTTCCCAGGTGAAAACCTTTGACAGGTACAGGTGCTTTGGTGGTTTGAGAACCACTGCCCATGAGGCCAAGAGACAATGAAGACTGTGAGACCACCCTGAAACACAAGTTCCACACTCACCTTGTTCCACTTTCTAGCTATATTGGGCTGGCTTTTGTTCCCCCAAGAATGCTCTACTTCTTTCACCCTCAGATCTTTGTGCAACACGGCCCCCCTGTCACAAATACTTTACTGCTTTACCTGGCCACCTCAGTCTTCTCAGGTATCACCCATCCCAGAAAGGCCTCCTGGCCTGTTCCATCCCTGCCCCCATCATGCTTTGGCACTCTCCTTCGAGCTCAACCCCACAGCCCTATGGGTCCAGTGGCATGAATCACTATGCTATATACTTCTGGATCCTTTCTGTCTAGACCAGTGGTGGTGAACCTATGGCATGTGTGGTGCGGTGGGCTGTACCACTGAAAGCTCTAAAAGGTGTGCCATCACTGGCCTAGACTATTCCCAGAGCTTAGCCCAAGCAAAGCAGACAGAGTAAGTACAAGTAAACAAAGCTAGAGAAAGCCCTGGTTCTTAAGGTCTGACATCCCCCTTTCTCTCTATGCCTTAAAACTTCCCAAATACTCCATCTTGTCAAATGGGTCCCTGGGTTTGAGCAGACAGGCTATGTGCCAGAGCCTGAAAGACAATAAGGCCCCCAAGGGTCCAGGGCTGAGGGAGCAGGCCCTTTAAAGACCCAAGGTGTAATATGGATCTTGGGCATGGGCTCCTTCGTGGAGCTGGAGAACAGACAGCCCACACCTACCTCTTGAAATACTCCACCTCGCGGTCAGTCTCATCCATCTCCACCCCATCCATGTCCTTGGGCAGGAATACATCGTCTAGGAAGACACAGCCAGGAGGGCTCAGTGCCCATGGCCAGGCCTCTGGGGGTCATGCTCTGGTGGCAGCACTGCCCACACAAGGACTGCCCTCCACCCCTTGGCCTGGTTGCGGTGGGGGGCCAGCCACTTGGTTTCTGGTGCACTCACCCAATGAGGAGGCCGACTTCTCCTGTTTGTTGCGACTCCGGCGACTGCGGCCCTTGCCTTGGGGCAAGCTCTGTGGCTTTGCTAGGCCTGAGGGCTGTGCAGACTCCTGCTCTGGAGGCCGTATTTTGGCCTCAGTTGGCCAGTTCCTCCAGGAGATGTACTTCTCCTTCTCAGTTTTGGAGCTATCAGCCCAACTTGGTCCTGGCTGGCTTCCCTGGCCACCCTCTTCAGCTTCGGAGCAGCTGACCATTTTGGGTGGTTCTGGACCCTTGCCTGGCTGCTTGGGACTAGATATGTGGCTTTTTGTACTGGGGGTCTCTATGCTGGTTAGGGGCCGGGGGCCCAGGCTTGCCTCACTCTTCTTAGCCTGACTGCCCTGTCTTTTGCCTTTACGTGGCTTTCCAGCTATGGCCACAGGCTCAGGTAGTTCCTGCTTGCAACTCGGGCTCTCCTTTGAACTTGGCTCCTCAGAATTAGGGTTGCCTGGTTTGGGTGTCTTGACCCAAATCACCCTGGACAAGTTAGGCACAGTACTGAGTCTCCTTACTATCCCATTCTCAGGGGTGATACCAGGAGGAGGGCCCCTCACTTCTGTCCATGGTGGGTGGGGGCCTCTCATTTCTGCCCATGGTGGGGCTGGCTCACCTATAGCTTGTAATGTGTGACCCTGGGAGGCGCCCAAAGTCAAAGGGGACAGGTCAAGGTTGATATCCGGCCGTTGTTCTGAGGAGCCATTAAGGGTCGAGGGGGGTAAAGTCTGGGGCTCAGGCTCGGCAGCTACCTCCTTTGAGAAGCCATTGCTGTCCATGCTGAGCTCACACATGCTGAAACTGGCGCGGATAGAGTCCTTGACTGTGTTCTTGATCTCTTGCAGACGGCTGCTCAGAAAGCTGTTGACCCGATCCAGTTCCCGGTCAGGCCACTCCAACAGCCTCTCCCTAGCAAGCCTTGGCTCCTGGCTTCCAGAAACACGAGTCCCCTGCTTCAGAGCTTCTGCTGCCAACTGGGCCTTCTCTTTTTCCTGTCAATACAAGAGGCAGTTTTAGCAGGGGCCTGTCAGCTGCCAGGAAAAAAGTGACACCTGACACATCAGCCTGGGGCCCTGTTTTGTCACTAACTTGCTGGAGGCAGTCTCAAGATCCTTCCCTGCTCAATCATCTTGCAGGAATGAGAGTGAAATGTAATCAGACAGGTAACAGTATTGAACAAAGGTAAAAGCATGCCCTAAAAGAGGATTTTTATAGCTTGTTCATCCCAGGCTGAGTGTCAGTCCTACAGCCTAGAAAGGTTAGGAGACAAGGGGTGAGGGTCTGCCTCTTGGGACTGAGATTGTGTGACCCTCAGTAATTTACTCATTCACCAGTCAACTTATCTGTAAAATGGGGACAACAATTCTGCAGTGAACATCAAAATGGAGTGCATGTGGGGAACATGAATGCTGGACAGGAATCTTTAATTCTGCAGGAGGCAGGAGAAAGCCGTATAATACAGTCTTATGGGAAAGACAGAGGGGCTATTAAGACTGCCTTCAGTAGATGAGACCACTATGAATGGCTAGGAATGTGTATGACCTTTTAAAGCTGTGTCTGGGATTATTGACAAAGGCAACCTTCACTGCTCAGCTGGCTGTGAGTAACTGAGGCCACACTTAATACATTTAATTGTATGTGGAAAGCATACAATGGACAGCCAGACCTGACCCTCACAGCGAGTTGTAAAAGCAGCCTGAGCCTAGGTGAAGGCTGGGTTTCTGACAGATCTGGACCGGAGGATGGAAATCATTCTGTAGGCTGAGTCAATGGTGCCAACAGGCCAGTGAGGCCTTTAAAAGCAGACAGGAGACAGATACCAGAATCCTTGGGAAGGAAGTGATGGTGGCGCACCAGGTGCTGAATGACTTCCATTACCTTATGTATTTCCAATTGATTTCAGAAGGAGAAGAAACAGGATGAAATTTGGGCAGAGAAAAGAGGACTTGCTAGCACCTCAGCCAACTTAAGAGTGTGACCCTGTACCCTAGCATTTGTCTTTCATCTCTTTTGAACACTGGCTTTATAACTAAGGTCAGCTGTTCTTTTGGGACCTTGGACAAATCACCTACTTTCTCTGAATCTTATTTCTTAGTTTATAACTTATAAAGACAAATAGTACCTCTACCTCACAGGCTCTGGGAATAGCTGTGAGGGGCAGTGCCAAAGTAGAGGGCTCAGGTGAGCAGCAGCACAGCTTGGAGCAGCATTTCCAGCTGTGTGGGGCTCAGGCTTCAGGGATGGCTGGGGGCCCTAAAGATAATGCACTTTCTTCCTCCTTGTACCAGTACAGGTTTGCTTCTAGTTGTTATAGATAGACTGGGGTTCCATTGAAGATTTCACTTACAGAAAAAAGTTGCTGCTAAATAAAAAAGTCAAAAAAGTACTGCTGTGCAGTGCAAAATAATGACTTTGGCAAGAAGAGAAGAAAGCAGGGAAATGTTTAATCTGCTACATACCATTAGCCTGGCTCCTGCCTTAGGTTGTTTCATTTAGTCCTTACCACTGTCCTTGCTGCATCAAGATCCTCTATTTACAGATGAGGAACCTCAAATCTGGGAAGAGCACAGAACTGGCTCATGGCTGATAAATGGCAGAGTTGGGACAATCCATAAGGAATGATTTTCAGAAGTTCCTATGGTTTTCCCAATTTTTTTTTTTTTCCTTTTCTGGTATTTTATGGAAGTCTACAGGGTGTTCAGGGTCTCAATACTACATCAGACTCACAGTGATCTGCCTGTTTATAGGCTCCCAAGAGCTGCAACACCCAGTCTCAATTGCCATTTCAGCGCATGGGGGTGGAGGGGGGGAGAGAGGCCGGCACAGCAAGCCTGGGGATCAAACCCCTGGCCCCTGCACTATTTGCCAAGCATTTACTACTTATCAAATGTGAGGCAGTGGGCTAGGTTCTGGGGATGCAGTTGACTTTTAAAGACAAGGTCTCCATTGAGGGAGACAGACATGTGAAGAGTCTGTTTTAATTCAGAGTGAAACTGACAATGTGTGCTATACAGGGAATAGGGTGCTCATGTGCTTGGGTCATTAGGGGTTGTTTTCTAGAGGAAACACCAAAGGGTGAGTAGAATTATAGCAAAAAAGTGAAAGGAGGACTGTTTAGAGGGAAGCAATAGCAAGTATAAAGGCTGGGAAATGGGAAAACATCATTTTGGAATGCAAACTATTCAAGAGTACAGCTGGTCTGAGGCAGGAGGATCAGTGTGAGTTCGAGACCAGCCTGGGCTACAAAACTGAACTCAAAGCCAGCCTGAGCTGCATAGTGAGACCCTGTCTGAAAAAGACAAAAAAAAAAAAAAAAAAAAAGGAGTACAGCTGGAGCCTAGTTTTTATTATTGATGTGGGATGGGAAGGGTGTAAATAGGGAGACAGGTCAAAAAGGAGAGGCTGATAGATGAAGCTGGCAAGCTAAGAGGAGCTGGATGCTGATCCAGAATCCTGGCTTTTAGAAACTGGATTTGTGCCTGGAAACAATGTTTAGCCACTGAACACTGAAAGCAGAGGCAGTTGGTGGAGAGAAGTAGGTTGGTTTGAGCGGCTGGGGAAAGCAGTATTAGAGAAGACTTGATTTTGGCTGGGGAAAAGAGAATCAGATGCATTAAAAAACATTGCCAAACACTGTACCAGCTATAGCAGCCCCCACAGACCAAGCATTCACATGTGTCAAGCAACCTGCCCAACATTTCCATGCACCATTCCTTTTCATCCTCACAACAAACTACGACTTAGGTTCTCAATATTCTCATTTCAAAGATGAAGAAACTGGGGCTTAGAGGTAAAGTGATTTGCCCAAGGTCATACAGCATGTGTGGCAGAGCCAAGCTTCAAACCGAAGCCCAATTCCAAGGCTCATTGATCTCAGTTATTATGATTCACTCCCAAAAGATGGTGCCCAGTGTGGGGTCCAGGTCAGCCAAAAGGGTAAAAAACAGTACCACGCACAATGGGAAGGAAAGACAGGCCCCTTTTGTGAACATAACAGACTGTTAGGCTGTTTTGGATGTAGTAATTTTGAGGGAACTGTGGGGAATTTGTAAGGAGGAGCCCAGTAGTGGTAGAGGTTACTTCACTGTGAAGTACAGGGAGGAAAACATTACCTAGATGGCTTTCTTTTCCCAGGGAGAGGCACTCAAATGCAAGGCCAGGTGGAAGACCAGGTACTTACAAAGGAGACAGAAAATAGACACAGAGGCAGGTCAGAAATCACAAGGCATTCCCACTGCCCTTCTCCTGACCTGCCTGGCTTAGATAGGGGAGCCAAAATTAAAGCTTGAAAAAAAAAGCATATACAACCTGTCAAATGTTGCTTATTGGACAAATATAAATGGGAACAAGAATTTGGATTAGAAACAGAGAAGGCAGTGGAGACACTATAGAGGATAGGACAACTGTCTGCAGGGAGCTGACAAGGTGGGGAAGGGAAGACAGTGAAGGCGTGTACTATTTTTCAAGAAATGTGGTTTCTCTGAGAGGAAAAGGACTGGGGAGCTGGGCGCTGCAGAGCAGGTGGTCTGGTTCCAGGCTGAAGCACCAGAAAGCATTCAGCCTATGGTGAGAAAGGGCTTTTACCTCTTCCCTCATGGGATAAAAAGTTAGCTTGCAGGTAGGGTGGTCAGAGACAAGAGAATGTCAGTCTTGGTTTAGCATGTCAGCGCAGTTGTCTA
>PVJA010004316.1:22593-87235 GCA_004027025.1 Myocastor coypus
GAGAGAGAGAGAGAGAGAGAGAGAGAGAGAGAGAGAGAGAGAGAGAGAGAGAGAGAGAGAGAGAGAGAGAGAGAGAGAGAGAGAGAGAGAGAGAGAGAGAGAGAGAGAGAGAGAGAGAGAGAGAGAGAGAGAGAGAGAGAGAGCGAGCGAGCGCAAATGTCAGTCCAATAGCTTTTTTTTTTTTCTTTCATGGAAATAGGAAGTGAGGCTGCCAAAAATAAAGGTGTGGGTGTTAGGACAGCCTGGAGGTTGGTTAAGAGCTCTGCCAAAGACACTGTGAATGGACATGAGGAGGAATAGGAAGACACAGGGCCTACAGGAGGCTGGCCAGGCAATGCAGGGGCTTAGGTAAGCAGGAGACTACCCAGTGGGGTATCATGACAGACTGGGTCATGTACTCTCCATCCTCAAGGTGCAGAAAGGGAGAGGTAACTTGGAGTGGACTCCAAGGGTTGAAGTTTTTCTAAGCAAATGACAGAAGGCATAAGGGGTGAGAATGAGTACTGGTTGGACAGTGACTGAATTATGAGTTAATTTTCTTGTACTTTTACCAATACCTAAAGTGAGTTAATGCAAGATTAGACTGTGAAGAAAAAGAAATGGGGAAGATGACTTTATTCACTGGATGAAGAGCAGTGGCCAAGAGATTGTAGATACTGACCTGGGGTAAAGCTTTAAAAGATTAGGGATTAGTACATAAAGGTGAGAGTGAGATAAAGGAACAGAAAGACATTTTCAAGGTGGTAGAAAATAAGCAACTATCACTACCTAGCTTCTGGGAAAGGTGATGGACAGCTGTTAAGTCCAGCAGGTGGAGGAACCTCAAGGAGGAGATTGTTGTCTAAACTGGTAGTGATACTATGACTGCTTGTGCACGTTGTCCTTACCAGAGATTCCATGACTACATCTGGAAAGGCAGGGTTTCCTGGTTTGTCTGCAGCCTGGCCTCTAGGCTGGGCTTGACAGATGGTTGCTATGCAGTGAGACTTGGGTTGAGTGAGAAGACCCTGATAAGTGGCAGCCTACAGAAATAGATGAGGTGTGTTAAGTGAGTAGTGGAAGAATTCCCTGAGGAAATCTGCAAAGGAAGAAAGGTCTAAACTGAGCTTGGAAGGACAGCCTGTCCCAAAGAGAAGACATGAAGGGACAGCATTGTAAGTGAAGGAGGGGAGGTCCATTTGGGCCTACACTTTTATGAAAAGTGTATCAGGTCTGAGAACTACAGGTGGAAAGGGTCAGAGAGACCACTGCAGCCACTGACAGCTCTGGATGGGAGCAAGACATTTTCTGAAGGGAGTGGTGGGATCTTTTAGCTTAATGTTAAGTTGCAGAAGGATCCTTGGTTGTCCTTTGGGCTGGAAGGATACCCAAGAAATGGTGGTCAGAAACTAGCAGGCTGTCAAACCCGAATCCCTCTAGACACTGGGCTCCTGAACATGGCACTGCACAGATGCAGTTGGGGATAGGTAGGTAAAGAGGTAACAAAGCCACAGGGAATGAGCTATCAAGTCCTGGGGCTGGGGCTCACCCAACAGCAGGGCTGCCCAGGTATAGCTCCTTGGTTCAATTCTCAGCCCTAAGGACTGGTTCATTCCCATAGCTTCAATTATATCTCTGTGTTAGAAACTCCTAGCCTTGCATCTGTCTCCACTTGGATGTCTCACAGGAATCTCCAAGTCAGTGTGCCCCAGCTGCATTTAGTCTTCTGCAAATATCATCCTGGCTCTGTGAATTAACATCGTCTTGCTGGTCACCACCTAGGAAACATCCTGACTATCCTGCACCGAGGTCTGTCATTTACTGCTTCCTCTGAAAATCTCTGCTGTTCTACTCCCACCCATAATCACCTCGCTCTTAGCCTATCTTTTCTTGCCTGGAGCATCAAATCACCTTTCAATCTGTGACCCACACTACTACAGTGGGACAACATGAATCTAAGCAAGCGCATTCGTTGATGACAACTCTCTAATGACAAACCCTCACCATGAGGCTAAAGCTGAAGCTGATCTTTAGCTGACCTCTGAGGTCCTCTTTTACTTACACCATCTGTCCTGCCTTCTCTGCTATTTTCTCCTTTGGCTTTACCAAGCTTCTGTGAGGTGTGCTGTACCTAATGCTGGGAGAATCCTCCTGATTAATCTGTTTGCCTGGCAAGCACAAAGTCCTGAGTTCAATTCCCAGGACAAAAAAAAAAAAAAAAGCTTAGGTTAAACTGATTCACCTGTCCTCACTCCTCATGACTCAGTTTATAAGTCAGCCTCTTAAGAAGCTACTTATAGGGAGGATGGAGGGCTTTCCCCATCCTGGTACTAGTCATACACTAGTATGCTTGTTCATTTTTGTGTCAGTTTCCACACTGGATGGAGCTTTTTAACTGCATTAGACTTTGACTCCCAGTATTTATAGAAGTAGTTGCTGAATGAATAAATGACCAATTGAAGTAAGTCCTTGGATTAGAGAAATCCAGCAAGCAGCTTCTGAGGTTAAGACACATGTTTTCCTCTGATCACTTCCCCAAGCTCTCTGACCCTGATGCCTCCCAAACTCATTCAGACCTTCCCAGAGCAGTGATCCAGGCCAAGGTCTGGCAGCTAGAACCATTCACACCCCAGAAGTCTTGGGGCTTGTGATGAGGGAATTCCTTGGGGAGAAGAGGCAGTACTGCTGAGCTCCCCCTACACCCACCTTCTTTTTCAGCTTGTGCCGGGCCCGCTTGGCGGCCCTGGCGCTGTTGGGGACTTTGGGCTCCGTGCTGTTGATGAATTCCAGCAGCTCATCCACATCTCGGTGGTCCACGGCGGGCTCCCTAAGGATCCCGCCCAGGGTGCCCCCCTTCATGGGCAGCTCCTCTTTCCGCCTGGTCAGCCTTGAGCGGAGCTTCTCCCGGATCTCAGTATAATTCCGACTCGTCGGGGCAGCGGGTGGCTGGGGGAGGGGGAGGTGCTGACATTACACCCTGGGCCTCAAAGGCCCATAGCACTCCCACCCACTGGCACCAAGTATGTGGTAAGGAATGAGACAACTTCTACCATCAGCCACCAAGGCCAAATGGCTTCATCCTCAGCCAGGCTCTGAGCTGAGGCAGCGGCGGGTACACAGAGTAGGAAGGAACAGGGTAGAGTTGGGCAAACATGGGCTGGGGAGCCAGGAAAGCAGGTTTGAGCCTGGGCTTCATCAGTTAGAAGCTGTATGACCTTGGGCGAGTCATTAAGTCTTCGCGAGCCTCAATTTTGTCATCTCTAAAATGAGGATAATAACACCTAGCTCAAAGGTGACTAGTAGCTGAATTACTTTCATTTTTCCTATCCTCAGCTACTCTGCCCTGACCAGCAGCCCTTTCTTCACCTTATGAGACTTTTGAACTGCTTTTTCCCTGTGCAGACAGAGCATGTACACTGATCTGAGCCTCCTTCCTGGAGCCATACGTGCTCATGGCCTGTCCCTCAGCTGGCTGTCACACCTGGGGAACTGAGGGCCTTTCTGCTTCCACTCTGCCTTCAACACGCACAAGCGTTCACTTCCCTGGGGTTACACACGTATACATACTCATCAGAATCATAGCTTTCTCTCTGCCACTTCCTTTCCTTTTGCCTGAAGAAAAAAAGTCAATCTTAAGAGAAACCACGAGAAGAATAAAGGTACCAAATCTTAAAAAACAGAAACAAACAAATAAAAAAACAACCAAAAACTCCCACAATCTCATCAATGTGCTGTGAGGCGCAAGCACGTAGGCATAGGTGTGAGGACTCACAGGGTTCCAGTGTAGTGATTACTACGTGAGCAAGGGGTCTTGGGAGAGCAGGGCGCGCCTTTGCTCACCTGTCTGGTCCCCAGCCCTCTCTGGCCTGGGCAGGCTCACTCACCGCATTGTGGCCGAAGAACTCACAGTAGCAGCAGTCGCAAAACTTCCCGTCTCTTTGATGGGTGGAGGTCGAGGTGCAGGAGCTGCGTTCAGAGCTGCTGTCCTCTTCCTCACCCAACCCCTCATCTGCTTCACAAGGCTGGGGCAGCGGGCAGCTGAGGCCACTGTGTGCAAACTTGTGCCCCTTGCACCCGGGATCCCTGGGGCAGGTGAGAAAGGCCCAGAGGTGAAGAACAGTGCAGGACAGAAGCCCAGGGAAGCTTCAGCTGCTTTTCACAAGCACAGGGCCAATACCCTTGTCTTCTGGGGCATCACACAGAGGCTACCACCTGAAAGGTTCCTTATACCTCTGTTTCTTGGGCACACTGTGTACACCCTTCTCAGGGCAGAGTGACATGTCTATGTACTCATTTATCGTGTGTTTCTATTGTGGACTGCTTGTCTATTTCCACCCCTATGCAGTATTGGGACTGAACCTAGGCCCTTTGAGTAGACTTTTATCCCCAGCCCTTTTTCTGCGATAGGGTCTTTCTAAGCTGCCTGGGTTTAGCTCAAAATTTCTCTCAATCCTCCTGCCTCAGGCTCCCAGAGTACTGGGATTGTAAGTGTGTGGAACCACACCTGGCCTGTTTGCCTCCTTTTCACTTAAATGACTGTGCACTCCTCAAGGGCAAGAGACTGTGCTACTATTTCTGGGTTCCAGCACTCATCATAACAACCCTGCACAACAGGCAGGTGCTTGGTAAGTAGGCACCTGAACTCATCAGCAGGCTAATTGGCTTCCCATCAATGAGGTCAGTGTTTCTTTCTATTTCCTAAGGTCTTTACCACTTGGTCCCAGCACAAGTGGATGAAGCTACCTTAACCACAGAGCTCTGAGTTGAGGAAAAGCAAATGAGTCTCCTGGGCCACAGACTGCAAGACTACTGTCTGTGCCTAATGCTGTGCTAAGCCTATTACTTCTAACTAACCCCTAAGTCCTGTAAGTTCTTTTTTTTTTTTTGGCAGGACCAGGGTTCAAACTCACGACCTTGCATTTGCCAGGCAGGCACTTATGCCATGGAGCTATCTCCCCAGCCCCAGTTCTACAAGTTCTACTCTATTTTGCAGTGACAGACACCAAAGCTTAGGGTGCTTGACTGTTCTGTCCAACAGGTGACTACGACTCAAGTCCCTGTATTGCCTTGAATTTTGGGGAACCCTAAAAGTACTTTGTATAGCATATTTTCCCAGAGTCAGAATGGCAGGCTGAAAGGTCCTAGAATAGAAGCAGTGAGGAGCCAGAGCCCTAGGCTGGGACTTCATCAGCTGAAGTACTCCAGGAACTGGTCCCTATGCTGCCTGAGGTTCAGCTCCAAAGGCAGCCCAACCTCGCCCCTCTGTTGGGAATGATGGTAAGCTTGTGGCAAGATTAGAAAATAACAGCAGCAGAACTTGTTAGTGTTGCCCACAGAAATTTACTCTAAATCAGCCATTCCTCATTTGTTATATTAGCACTTTGGAGTGTTAGAAGAACTAAAATACCCAGTGTTCTAAAAATATGGAGATGCCAGCTCTCTGATTACTGTAGTAAATAGTTACTGTATTTGGAGTGCCTACCAAAAAGCGGCTCTTCAACATATGTTAAGAACCCCCTGGATACAAGAAAATCCAAACACACTTTAAAAGAGAACCTTTTCCATTCTGAGGATGCTATTCCAAGGAGAAAAATCCAAAAAGAGGGAAAATACTTTAGGCTGAGCCACCTTTAGGGACATTACATATTACAGTGGTGGAATGACCTAAATGTTTAGCAAATGGAGAACTATGAAGTGAACCACAGTGAATCTTCCCAGGTCTGAATGCTGAGGAGTATGACTACCACATAGGGACGCAAACATAGATGAAGTAATGCTAAGTAAAAACTGTAAGATGAGCTGAGTGTGGCAGCACATGCCTGTGATCACAGCACTGGGGAGACTGAGGCAGGAGGATTGCCACAAGTTTGAGCCCACCTGGACTACAAATAGTTAGTTTAGGAGCAGCCTGACCCAGCAAGACCCTGTCTCTGAAAAAAGGAACATATTACTCAGTACAGACATCAACACCACGTGAAAGGCACATGAGGAAAAAACTGCCAAGGTGGGATTTCAGAGTGGGAAAATACAGATGCATAATATGTATCTGACTCATAAAAATTTATAGCCACCTGCTCCAGAAAATTCCCTTTCAAATATATATTAAGATGAACCTTGGTACAGTTTTACTTCTAGGAGTTGTCTAAAGCATACAATTTCTCATTCAAACACCATTTTAGGATGTCAATTACAGCTTTACTCCTCTTAGTTAAAAAACTACAAATGTTTACCAGCTCATGAATAGGAGAATGAATTATACTAGTGCTATCTAGTAGGATGTGGCCATTGAAAAATTTTTAAAGGAATTTTAACAAACATGATTGGATGTTTAAAAAGAACTCTACGCGCGCACGCACACACACACACACACACACACACACACAATATCTATATCTATATTTGTGTCTTGATGAGTTGCACAGGTTAGCCACAAACATGTAATCCTCCTGCCTCAGCCTAAGTAGTTAGGATTATAGGCATATGCCACTACACAGCTAATTTTTCTTTATATACTCCTGAATTTTTTAAAAAACACTCAGTATTTCATTATTATGTTAGCTATAGTTTATTCACAGATAACATACTAAGTTAAGGAAATTTCCTTGTGTTGCCAATTTGCTAAGAATTTCACTGATTTCTGCTTTTCTGTACCTACATCCCCAGCCCTTTCTTCCTTTCCTTCCCCTTCCCCTTCCCCTCCCCTCCCCTCCCTTCTCTTTTTTCAGTCAGGGCTCCACTATGTGTAAGCTGCCCTTGAACTCAATTATGTAGCCCAGGCTGACATTCAACTCATGGTGATCCTCCTGTCTCAGCCTTCACAGTGCTAGAATTATAAGTGTGTACTACACTTGGCTCATTTTAGGCTCTTAATATGGTGAATTACACTGACTGATTTTTCAGATGTTAAACCAACCTTGAATTCCTATGGTAAATCTCTGTTATACTGCCATTCTGACATGTTCCTAGAATTCATCTGCTAAATTTTTATTAAGCACTTTTTGACTAAAATTATAAGGAATGTTAGGTTTTTTTTTTTTTTTTTTTTTTTTTTTTGTCTTTTTGAGACAGGGTCTTGCTATGCAGTTGAGGCTGGCCTTGAGCTCACTTTTGTAGCCCAGGCTGGTCTCGAACTTGCACCAATCCTCCTGCCTCAGCCTCCCAAGAGCTGGGATTACAGGCATGAGCCACCATGCCTGGCTTGTAGGTTTTTGTTTTTGACATTACTATGGACTGAATCCAGGGCTTTGAGCATGGTTGGCAAGCACTCTTAAAAAATACACACGTTTACTTAAATTGGGAAAGTAATAAAATAAATAATAAACAAAATAATAATTTATCCTTTATTCATTTTTTTTTTATTCATTTATTTTTGGTGTTAGTGATTGAGCCTTGAGCCCCGTACATACTAAGTACAAGTTCTACCACTGAACCATATCCTCAGCTCAATCTATCCTTTACTTTCTACCCCAAAATATCCTTGGCAATGTTTTGCAAAACTAGCTTCTCTTGAGCAGGGAAATTGCCCTGCACATGGCCCACTTACCTGTGAGTGCTAGGGAGTGGCTGAGAGTTTGGTGGCGGGAGGAGAGGCCCGCTGCAGTGCCCGCTGCAGGGGTGGCTGCATCCTGAGAATGGTGGAGGCATCTTCAGGAGCGGCATGCTGGTGGAAGGCAGGTGGGGGCTCTGACATGTCCCCGGTGGGTGGGGAACAGTGGCAGCAGCAGCCACAGGGCACTCTGAAGCCTGGGCAGGGAAAGATGCTGCTGGGGTGGTAGGCATGAGGTGTGGGTGGGGAGGTGAGCTGAAGGAACTGGGGTGAGAAGGGATATAAGATGCTGGCTGGGGGTGGTGGCCGGTGGGGCTGTTAGGAGGAGCAGTGAGTTCTGAGTGCTGGTGGTGCTCCGAGATGGGGAAAGCCTCACCTGTGGGTAGAGGGGGAAAACAGGGTCAGACCCAGGAAGGAAAGCCTAGAGGCTCACTGCCAGTGTCCTGCTTACTGTGACCAGAGGGCACAGCCTCTTGATGCAGGAGACCCCAGAGCTGAAGAAAAATATGTGGGTTGAAGTTTGGCTAGATAAGCTCGAGGAGCCCAGCCCTAAAGGAGAAAGCACCAAGAATGATGGCTGCATATGAGCAGAGTGTATGTGTTCTGTCTCTGGATCTCTCTAGGATTAGCATTCACAGGCACTCCTTGCCTAACTACTGGGAGAACTCACATTTCAGAAAGTGGGAAAAGAATGTGAGGACTCTTTCTGGCTCATGGACTAAGACAACTGAATTATTTACTGCTTAAATCACATAATTCTGGAGAAGGCACCATTTCAAAGAAGCTAGCCCCTCCATTTAGAAGTATGATTATGCATCATGTTTACATAATAAATCAATAAGCCAAAATGTTTTTCTTCTGTGTCTTTACACATTGTCCCAGCCTTGAAAGAAGGCTTATACAACTGTTAACTGGCTAAAAATCACAGTTCATGCTGCCAATTTCTTGATGTAAGTGCAGTGTTTTCACACCATCTCTCATGTAGAAAAATAATGTAAAGAAGGCTGAGAAGGCTGAAATGACCTGACTGTCCACAGTACTACGGGGCAGGTGTTGTGACTGAAGTTCTATTTCCCTAACAGTCCTCTCACTTCACTTGCTTCTGAGACAGTGCTCACCAGCTCTCTTCATGGATTCAATGTGAACTATGAGAGTCAATGACAGCTTTGAGAGAAAATTTTGCTCTATCAGTAGCTGTTCAGTTTCAGAGTCCTGGGGAAGACATTTCATGGAGATAGTCAAGGTCTAGGTTGCCCTGATGCCACTGGTGCAGTTCTGCTTTTACTTATTGTAACAACCAATCTTATGATTCACTGGAACAAAGCAGAGAGGAAAACACAGCTGTGTATACCAAGAGTCCTGGCTCCCTTCCCAAAGTCAAAGACTCACCAGGGATGGCAGGAGGGCTCCCAAGTGAGCTGCAGGGCAAGGCCCCACTGGAGTGTGGGGAGTTCCAGAGGCCCGAGAGCTTATGTGCCGACAGGAATGAGCTGGGATCCCAGTCCCCTGAGTTCCCATGGCAGGAGGAGGAGGAGGATGATGAGGATGATGAAGAGGAAGACGAGGAGGAATGAGAGTCACCCCCACAAGACTGTGACTTACAGGATGTGTGTGACAAGGAGATCTGGAAAAGGAGAAGAAAAAGGCTCATGGTCAAATAGCAGAGTTGACCCTTTGCTGCCTCAGCATACCCCAAAGGCACCCCTCTCCCCAGGGCCCCTCTGCCATGGTCAAAACACAACCAGTACAACTCCTGCAAGAGTCTTCGCTGGAAGGGAGCTGTGATACTCCCAGTCACATAGACTGAGTGGATTCTAAGGAGAGAGCCTATGCAGGGGCAGAGACTACCTATAAATGTGGGCACTGGCTGAAAACCCAGTAAGAGGTTTTTAAGTTGGGAATCCTGAAGTTGAATTGATTCTGGGCAAGAGAGCCTGGAGAAGAAAGAGAAATGAGGAAAGTCTGGCCATTGTGACTCATGGAATGGCAGACCTGCACAGCTCCCACCTATTTTGGAGACCTTCTGACAGACAGATACACACTTCAGATTTTCACACTGACCTCTGCCTGCTGTGCCAAGGAGTTGGAGGTATCAGGGTAACATGAAGGAACAGGATCATGATCTACTATAACCTATGAGCAGGCCTTCATCTTCTGCATGGACTATGCTGAGAGGCCAGAGGGCTGCCTGAAGACTGTTTCTCTTTCCCCCAAATCTGAACTTGAGCCCCCATAGGTGTCAATGTAGCCCAGAATCCTCTTAACATCTGAGCATGGGAAGGTCCCAAGGAAAGCCCCTGAAAAGACAGGGAAGGAACAGCCTACCTTTCCTGGGGATGTGGTCACCCTGAATTCAGGGACCCCTTGTCAGTGGTTACGTACCGCCACTGCATGTTCTCGACCTGTCTGCCTTTCATCTTCCTCCATGCTCTTTCGGCAACTCTGGCAGACCCACAGAGGCACCTCGCCTAGGAGATTCTTGACGAGCTTTGGCATGAAGTCAGGGGGTAGCTTTTCACCCTGCAACACCAGTCCATTTTGTGAAGGGCCTTCTTCCCAGCCTCTGCGTTCCCGGTGACATAGCAGGCAGCAAGTCTGTACAGACTGGCTGGAAGTGAGGGGGACCTGTCCAACAGACAGACACAGGGTTTCCCAGGAGGGGAAGGGCTCTCCTTAGAAATGATGCTAATAGTATTAGTAATGCCACTTATTATGTGTCAGGCACTGGGTTAGGCACTTTATAAACATAATTTAGTTTTAGTCCCTGTAACAACTCTGCAAATGAGGTGTTAGCATTATAATTTTTGTCTTTTAGATGAAAAATAGATCTCAGAAAGTTAAATCAGTTGCCCAAGGTTACAGAGCTAATGAGTGGTTGAACCACAGCAAATGTGACTCCAAAGTTCATGCTCAGATGTCCAAATGCTCTGAATTTCATAGGTTAAAAAGAGGCTGGCTCTTTTCTCCTACACATGTCCAGGAGGGTCCACAATTCCTGGGTTGCTTGCACAGATCAATCCTCATGAGGAAGGAAAACATGCTTTCAGTCCGTTGAGAGTGTGGGAAGACATGTGTGTTTGTCTGGACAGCATCATAATTCCATTATGATTTCAGCAATGTTTTAAAGAAACTCAATTAGTTGTTGAACTAGTCAGAAAGTGTCCACTCAACTGAAAATTCTTGTGGTGGGGGAGATAAGGCCAACTCTGATGCTCTCTGGAGGCAAAGATGGTGAAAAGAACCTGGACTTGGAGGGTCAGATGGACAAAGTTCTAATCCCTGCCTGACTATGTATCAGTGGAGCGACCTTGAGCAAGGTATTTAACTTCTCTGAGCTCATTCCTACCTACCTTGCAGAGTTGTTTTGAGGATCACTATAAAAGCAGGTACAGTGCCAAGCCCTATGCATGCCAACAGCATATGCCTTATACAAGTCATCACTTGGTCCTGTTTGTCTCTTCTGAAAGGACAACTTGATCTAGTAATTTAAATCTAAATGTTTTCTTTCACTTGGAAGGGTCCTGAGTAGAATATTAATTGCATTTAACTGCCATATTTAATGGTACATTCTTATATCCTGCAATTCTGTTGTCTTTTCCCACTCTGACACTGAGTGTGGCCATGTTACTTTCTCTGGCCAATGGGATGTCAGCAAACATACCACTGGCTTGAGATTTAACAGTGTTTATGCACTTCTTGTTCTTTGCATGGCTGGGCTTGCTTACTTTTGTGCCTTGAGGGTGTGATCAGGCCAGCTGCTAGAAATGTGAAAGTTGCTGCCAAAGATGTAAGATTTGTGGAGAAAATGGAGTCTTCCCAGCTAACTGATCAAGCCCAGTTGAGATCAACCCAGAAACATTCAGTTAGGAAGTAGAGTCAGATGAAATGATAAATGGGTCCTGAAGTGGTTTGTTTGGCAACAATTTGTAACTGATCTACTTCTAAACTTACCCTCATTCTATTAATGAAATAGATGCTACCATCTTTCTCATGTGAAATTGCCTTCTTATGACTTGGGATCAGGGTATGCTTAAATCTACAGCATTATAATCACACCAATTTGGGCCCCTGGTTTCTTGAAAAAGAGGAATCAAATAGTAGTACAAAGAAATATTTTTTAAAAAGTACAGGGAATTCAGAATTGGGTACTAAATAAAAATTTTACAAGTGGACTTCACAAAATACACTGCCTAAACAGATTCTGCCAAGGTAATATCTCAGGGTGCAAGGAACTACAAAAGGAATCCATTGATGGTATTCATGAAAGACTGGAAAGGTGATGGAGAAACCTAGGCAAATGATGTCTTCTTCTTTTTTTTTTTTTTTTTAAATTTTATTTATTTATTTTTTTCTTATTTCAGAACCTTTGTTTGTCTATTCACTCATTTTTATGGCCGGCTCAGCCCGCCCTGAGGGCAGGGCTGGTGCAGCAAGTGGTGCCGGGGATCGAACTGCAGTCCTTCAAGCAGCCCAAGCTTTCCCAAGCAGGCGCTTTAGACCACTGAGCCATCCCGCCAGGCCCCATGATGTCTTCTTGAGGGCTGTACCAACCTCCTGTAGCTGCTGGGTGCTATAGTAATTCTAGGTAAAGGGGAGGCCATCGTGCTATTGTCTTTCCCTGTAGTGATAGAGATATCAAGGCAAAAACCAGGACAGGATTGTTCGTTTTATTTTTTAAGACAGGTTCTTGCCATGTACTTCAGGCTGGCTTTGAACTCATAGTGACTGTTCTGCCTTTGTCTCCTGAGTGCTGGGATTATAAGCTTGAGATATCATGTCCAGCTGGGATAAGAATTTTATGGGAATTTTAAATAATTTCATTTAACCTGGGTATTAGGTTCTAAAGTCAAAGTCATTATATAAAATGGAAATCTCATATGAGTAAAATTATTTTTGAAATTCTTTTTTCTAGTGATGCTGGGACTCTATGGCTTTGCACATTTGAAATTCTTCCTGTGGTCTATAAGGGTGCAGTATTTGCATATGATTTTATAGATAGAGCCAAAATTGCAAATGTATAAGGCAAGGTACATAACGTGTTTTAAATGCAAACCTATCATTTTCATATTTTTCCTTCTGTACTGGCCTTTCTCACTGAGCTACATTCTCCAGTTCTTTATTTTTAATTTTGGGACTGGACTTGCAGAGTTGCTAAATTGCCTAGACTAGGAGTCTGTGATCCCACTCTGGGATTACAGGTGTGTGCTACCAATCCCTAGTGAACATATAATTATTTTAAGTGTGCAACCAATGTAATTGTACTTAGTGCCCAAGTACTTGTGGAAGTTTCTGGGGTACAGTGAAAATAACAGTGGCTTTGGTATTAATCCTGGGCCACTGTCACCAGCTGTATGATGCTGGACAGATTCTACTTACCTTCTGTTTGCTCATCTACAAAATGGGACTAAGTCCTAATTGTATGGTGAGCTGTGAGAATTAAATGCGATTAAGTACTTAGTCCAGTGTCAGATACAAAGTAGTTTGTTCAACACATGAGACTAATTATGAACTTGATAGGAGGAATAGGAGAATGGTCACTATATTTTATAAGAACCTACGAATTTCTTTTATGTGATGCATATAAAATAACTTGATAGACATTTTAGTCTCTATTACTCATTAAGTCAATCTTTCAATTTGAAAAACTCTGCATTTCCCTATTTCATGTTTTTGTTAAGTTTGTAAAGCATCTTCATGACAATATAGCTGGCAGTTTGGTGAGACAGTGTTTAGAATTATTATGGTACTTCTGATGGAGAAAAGCCCATATCTTTCTATCAAGGTGAGAAATGGTTCCAGTTTTAAGTATGAAAAAGTAGAAGACTGCATTCTGCAGGGATTATATGAAATGACCCCAGTTAATGGAAATAATCTGACGCTTGAGTCAAATGATAAACAAAATAAATGAATTAGCCATCAATGGAAACCATTTTTAGACTATCTTCCTAGGTAAAGAGAAAGCTCTGAAAAGCTAATTAAACTCTAACCAAAAGCAAAAGATACCACCTGATTGACATGCAGATCCCCAGGATTAAGTGACATCAGATACAAAGCACTTAGCTGAAGGGATCCAGACATTGGGTGTTCACTTTCTTATCTAGACTCCTTGGCTGTTTTATTCTTAATAAGTCTACACTGGAGAGTAGTTTATCTATAGTTCTCTAGGAGTTTAGTAAAGTTCTACTTTTGGGTGCTGTCAGTTCTTCTAAGGGACTACCCCCCAAAACTGATGTCTTCCTTTGAAGAGCTGGCACCTGCCTCTGGGTACAATGTACTGTGAAGCCAGGAGCTTTTTTCCCCACACATTTTCATTTTTGCTTTAACTGCCAGAGGTTGGTGAGATCCTTAAGCCCTGGAAATGTTTTATTTTGTTAGTAACACCATTATTCCTTCAAATTGTTGCTTTGGTAGAGAAAAGCTCTTGGTTCTGGGTTCTCTTGTACTCTCCTGCCATTTTCCAAATTCTAGCAATCACAACCCCTTTACTGCTGGGACAGTCAGGCAACCTACGCTTTCAAGTTGCTTTCTCAAGTTGTACTTTTATCTCCTATTACAGTATTCCTACACAAAGAACATGATCAGTAAAATTTACTGAAAGAAACATCTAACCATTTTTCTTCATTACAAAGGCTGATGAAGCCAATTCTTAAAATCTAGCAGGCCTGGGCAAAACCTATCTGTTCTTGCTCACTTCAGACTATTAACCTTTACTGTCTATAGGCATACAGACCTAGCCTTAAACTAAAGGTAATGGAAAGCAAAATTTTCCAAGAAATTCATCTTCATCTTCACTCTGAGTGAAACCAGAACCTCAGGAGAGATTGAGATTATTCATAGGGGATCCATGTTGCATCATGCATGTCCCTATAGCAGTGAAGAAGCCAATGGAACTCTATAGTAAAGCCACTCTAGAGTTCACTGGGCTGGCATCTAGGCCACTCAAACCAGTATTTCTGCTTCCTTATTTGACCAGGCCTAATACTTTTTCGCTTCGGACTGAGAAGCACTAAATTAGTGTATGTAGTTCTTCTTTGATAACCAGACAAAAATCAAAGGGAAAGATAATGTTTTTTTCATTCAACTATATTTACTTTACACAATGACTAATATATTCAGTGTTGGCAGACATTTTCTCAAAAAGTGAGCAAATGAACAAAATGAACCCACTACTTCAAGGAAAACTGACAGTACTTGTAGGCCAATGATAAAATTAAAGCTTTCAACCTAAAATTGTAAGTTTGAGAAAACATATATCCATCAGCACAAGTCTGACAGCTTCTTAAGACTTTTCTGAGGCAGTGATGACATTAGCAAATGTTATCTTTTAGTATTATAAAATGATACTGGAAAACATTTGGAATATCTGTAAAAGTCAATGAATATGTTTTCCAAATAACCAAAGCAAAATGTTAAAAAAAATTATGCGTTGGTAAAAGATTATATATATATTTAATTTATTTATTGTTAGTAGGGATTGAACTCAGGACCTTGCACTTGCCAGGCAAGTGCTTATGCTGCTGAGCTATATATATCCCCGGCCCCTATTTATTTATTTTTTTTGTTATTAGAAATGTAAATGATTTATAACAACAGTATCTTAACAATATGCTGATTATTCAAATGGATTTTTAACATACATAAAGAACTTCATCAATATTGCCTCAGATTCCATACTGCTAAGAATATTTATACTCATTTGGATGGGTTACTAAAACATTCTACTCTCTTATAACCATTTACAGGATATGTGTAAGGCAGTGTGTTTTTATGTACTTCAATCAAAACAACATATTATAACAGTTGAAAACAGATCATATGTAAGACTCCAGCTTTACTGTAGTAAATTTTGTAAAAATGAAAACAAATCCATTCTAATTTATTTTGGAAAACAGTATTTAATAAAAAAAATCTTTATTAACAATTAGCTTAAGTATTACTAATCTCTTCATTTATTAAGGTGGTTCTGGGGATTTTGAGCCCATCGCTTTGCACATCATTTAGCTATATTTCCAGAACCCAATAACTGAACTACAATCCCACCCTTTTTTATTTTGAGATGAACTTTCACTAAATTGCCTAGGCTGGCCTCAAACTTGTGATCCTGCTTGCTTCTGGAGTAGGTGGGATTGCCAGCATGCAACACTCTGCCTGGTTTCATGACAGTTTCCAGTGATTAAAAAACAAATAAAAAAATTGGGGGGGTAGTAGTACTGGGGACTGACGTCAGGGCCTTCTCATTGAGCTACATTCTCCGGCTCCTTTTAAAAAAATATTGAAGCAAAGACTCACTAAATTGCTAATTGTCCAGATTAGGCTCAAACTTTTCATCCTGCCTCAGCAGAGTGCTGGGATTAGAGGTGTGTGCCATTTACATTCAGTTTAGTGACCAAATATTTTATTTTATTTATTTTATTTTTTTCTTGTTTCAGAACTTTTGTTTATTTATTTATTTTTATGGCTGGCTCAGCCTGCCCTGAGGGCAGGGCTGGCACAGCATGTGGTGCTAGGGATCGAACCATGGTGCCTGCAGCCACCTAAGCTTTCCTAAGCAGGTGCTTTAGACCACTGAGCCATCCTGCCAGGCTCGTGACCAAATATTTTAAAACTTTCTCAGCTTTAATATTTGGCAAATGTCAACAGTTACTATCAACATAAAAACTTTGTGTGTGTGGGTCTCAATAATTTTTAGGAATTATAAGGAATTAAACATTTTGAGAGCTGCTGCTGCAAAGCCTTTAGGGGTGCCTGGCACACAGTGAGTGTATATTAGGGAACAGTAATGATAGTCTGCAGCCTATCTGGATAGCTCTTTGGGGCACGACCCCATTTTACATCTCAGTCTTATTGTTCACAATTTTGGAAGTGTTGGGGAATAACTAGCTACCAGGGAGCCACCAAAGCCTACTCTGAAGCTGGATCAAATTTCTAGCATCAACTTGTCCTTATTCTTCCCATGGGTTCCTTTTAGTCTCAAGAGTTCATGTATGTTTGCACAAGGTTTCCCCAAGACACATGCTGTATCTAACTTGCTGCCCTGCAACAGGTTCCAAGTTCTATTCTGAAATAGCCCATGGGAACACTCCTCCCAAAGGCACCAAACTCCAAGAGCTTCTCAGTCATCAAAGCAGGCAGAAGACAACAATAGCAGCTAAAATTTCCTTTAAGATTTAGAGAAAATGGGAGATAGCGACATAAGCACCAACCTTGCAAGTGCAAGGTGCTAAGTTTGATCTCCAGTACCAAAAAAAAAAAAAAAAAAAAAAAGATTCAGAGAAAATGATTAATACCCAGCCTAGAAAAACTGATCAGGCCAGTTACTGCTACTTATTCTTCCACCTATCCACTCATCCACTCATTCAACAAATGTTGAAGCTCCTATTTTATGTCAGTCACTGGGTTAGGTGGGGATTTCCTATTGGCAAGTTCCTATTAAAGATCACTGAAACTTTTTGTGGACCAGGCTAAGAAGAACTAATTCTTTTAGTGTTGTACCTCTCATACTGTGTCACAGATATCCCCTGGTAGAATGTGAGCTCTTTGAAGCCAGGGAATAAATCTTGGTCATTTACATATGCCCAGGAACACAGGTCTGGCTTGGGCCTGGCACACATCAGGCATTCATTGAATAAATGAGTGCTTAAAGCGCTTCTGGTTCATGTATTAGCTGCTCAACACAAAGGACAGAATTTAAAACACAGCCAAACCAATTACTTTCTCAGCATGCTATACTGAAGGCATGAAATGGCTAGGTTAGTATCATTTCACCTTATTTTCTGATGGGAAGAAAATCTGAGCTAAGAATCTCAAACCATTCCAATACTGGCGATTAAGGTTATGGTCAATTCTCAGGAAGCAGATGGAATCCCACTTTTACCCACACCACATAGGCTATACCTCTTCTAGGAGGTAGAATGGCCTGTTGGTAGAGAATCTTCTCTGACTGTATAAAATGAGTTGAGGACTGGGCAGTGAGACTTCCTGACCCTGTTAATTGCCTACCCCAACAAGGTAACTCATCCATTAAACCTGGCTTCTGGGTGCAAGCAGCCATAGAAAGGCTCAAGATGTAATTTGCCTGGATCCTTGGGCCAAGTGCCACTCTCTACTCTAACCCCAGCACAATTCATGGCAGAAACAGCATGAACTTTGGAGACACAGTTTTGAGTTTAAATCATAGTTCTGACATTTTCAGTGTGATCTTGAAGTATCACTCAATTTCTTTGAGCCTCAGGTTCCTCAATTTATGAAATGGGAAGAATACCATACTTCAGAGTTGTGAGGACAGAAGGAAATAAATTATGTAAAGTACCTGGCCTGGGCCTGGCACACAGTAGGTGCTCAATACCCGTTAGTTTCTTTCCTCTTCTGCCCTGGAAAAAATGACAGGGAAACTTACTAAGTGAGACTTGCCCCAAACCAAATTTATTATTTGAAGCACAGGACAGAGGACAAGAAAAGTGACCTTCAAGGCCTCTTTGAACCCAAGTCCATGTTATTTAACATAACACTGATTTCCTAATAAGAACCTTCAGTGTTTACAATGTTTCTGCCCCCTTGTTTTTGCCTTAGGTTTCCCACTTGACTTTTTAAGATAAGAAAGTCTACTTATGGAAGAAATGGAGGAATGGAGGAAATCACAAGGAGTCAAGAGTCTTAAGTAGGGAATAAGGGGAGATGGCTTATGGCATTGTACTATGTTCTGTCTAGGATACATGAGCATGTAGCTATTCAGCAGGAAGCCACCTAGTTTAAAGATGAAACTGGCAATACAGGCACAGAACTGAATGGCACAAAAAGATCCTTCCCAGGATACAAGCATGCTTTTCCTCAGTTCTCTTCTGCTCTTCTGCATATCCTGCCATATAAAATCATTAGATAGCTCAGCAGTCTAAGCACCTGCCTGGCAAGTGCAAAAGCCTAAGTTTGATTCCCAGTATGGCATGCTATGCTTGGGTTCAAAGAGGTCTTGAAGGTCACACCCTGGAACTCTGGGTGTGTCATGCCAGCCCAAAACCAGGTGTGCTGGTGCACTCCTGTAATCCCAGTGCTGGGAAGGCTGAGATAGAAGGATTGCTACAAGTCTGAACTGCGTAGTGAGAGCCTGTATCAAATAAATAAACTTTAAAAAAAAAGCTCTAAAACATTCTTTTCCCCAAACACATAATGTAATCATACCTTCATGCCTGCTGTTCCCTGTCTCTTCCTTTACTTGTGAGGCTCTGTTTGGGTGCTACATTTTTCTAAGTCCATAGGCAGAGTAAATTGGGCTTGGCACTGGGAAGGCCTAATTTTTTTTTACATCTCTCTAGAATATAGGTTATCATATATATGTTAGTAGCTGAAATCTGTCATGATGCTATATACTTTTCAAGGGCAGAGCCTATGGTAAGCATGGACAAGCATTCTAACAGGCAACTGAATGTCATTAATATAGCCACAAAAGAGAAATGGGGGGATTCTTTATTTTTTTAAAACAAAAATTGCTGCTTAGGCAGAGTGTAGCAGCCTGCCCCTACGGTGCGCCGAGACAGTGATTGAGCCTGGGCATAACCAGACTCAGCCACACAAGAGTCACCTGGTTAAGTCCAACAATGGATTCCTGAGCTCCAGTCTGGAGACTGGGTCTGTAGTTTTGGGATAGGCTCCAGCAAAGCACAAGTAATCTGATGATTAGTTAAGCTGGCTCAAGGGAACAGTGGAATCAAGCAATAGAAGCTACCTCTCCCACTGCAAGTGACTTCCTCATGTGCTATCAGAGAATTTAATGAGGCACAACATGTGTACCTTCCTACTGAAAACCTTTCACTGATTCCACAGGGTCTCAACCACTTGTTGTGGTGAAACAAGAGCCCTGATGAAATTTGGGCAGTGCCTCACTTGTGGTTCTTTATACACTGCTTTCTTTCTTTAGATATCTTTCTTTCATCTTTTTTTTTTTTTTGATGAACTTCTCAACCTGGAAGACTGGATTCTTTTTTTTTTTTTTTTCCAGTGGGACTGGGGTTTGAACTCATAACCTTGCACTTGCCCGGCAGGCACTTGTGCCATGGAGCTATCTCCCCAGCCCCTGGAAGACTGGATTCTGAGAGCCTTCTTTGACTTAACTTCCTCAGCATTTCATGTCTTGGTCATTCTTATCACCAGCTACCTATAATAATCAGAGTTATAGCTTGTGCTATAAGTACTTAACAGGCCGTACTTCCCAGGCCCTAGCATTAACTGAGTGAGCTGTCATTTTATACACAAAATACTGAGGATCAAACACTTCAAAAGGCTACTTACTAGGATGTAGAATTTGAACCTTTACTCACTGAAAGCAACACTATGGTTTCTGCTAGCATTATTGCAATCATTATATACGTTTTCTAGACCATTCTTATAGGCAAGAATCATGTCACACTCACTTCTGCCTTTACACCTAGATCAGGGTCTGGCATAGAATAAGAGTTGGTTAGTGTTTACAGAATGCCAGGCAAACGTGTTATCGCTAACCTAAATGAATGAGTAATGTCAGCCTGTCCCAGGAAAAGGTTAGGGCAAGTAAGAATCAAAGTGGTAGAAACCTTTTTTTGAGACAGAGCCTCAGTATATTGCCCTACCTAGCCTCAAATTCTTGGGCTCAAATGAGTCTCCTGCCTCAGACTCCTGAGTGCTGGGATTTCAGGTACACAATATTAAGCCTAGTTGAAACTTAACTTTTTAATTATAATTTAGTTTAACAGCCATGTATAAAGCACATAAAGATCATGTACAATATAAGGGAAATTTAAACAGTCCCTACTCTTCAAAATTCTAAGTGTAGTAAGCAAAGGTATTATGATCTTAATTATCCATCTGGTATCAGACATTAGGCTTATAGCTCTAGGACACTTTAAGGAAATTAAAAATTTAAAACCCTCAGTGGGTAAGTCTTTATCTTCAAAGGCTGTAGGCATTTTTATATAGCAAAACTCTATTGGCTTACAAACAAAAACAACAGGTGAAAAGGCCATCCCCTTAGTGCTGCTTCCTCCAACTGGTTACAGAAGTGATGTGGGAAGGGATTCTAAGTAAGAGGTCACTAAAAATAGGAACTATTTTATCTTCCAATGGACCCTTAATAAAGGCCCTAGTACAGGTTATTTTGAAACTTGATGAGTAAATTAAACATAATAATAATGAGATAGTTTTAATAAAGACATGGACTGATTATCTGCTCCAATTCCTTAAGGAAGCAGGTTTACTCTGAGCACTGGGAGAATTGAATCTCTTGAGTTCTTTTAAACTAAACTGTGCACAGTCCCAGAAGGCATCATAGAGTTCAGACTTAGAGGGAAACAGGAGGTGGGGAAGGGTAGGATGAGCTTGTCTCTCACTTTCAAATGCTGGTTTACATTCTAGGAAGTCTCCTGGGAGTTGTGTGTGTCCCTGGATTACCAAGTGAGATGTCCAAAAGAGCTAAAGACAAGCTGGCAGAGTTAGTAGGTGAGGACAGGCTTTATCTAGTCACCAGGTCAACTCCTGCCATTTGGAGGAGGTTCTACTACCAGATATTGTGTAAGTTGCTTCACATTCTTTTGTTGGTGAGGCACAAAGGGAAAGAAAGGGACTAAAGTGTCACAAAGCATGAGGCAGAGCTGGGAGTTCAACCTGCCAGTAAACACCATTCCACTATTCCCCATAGCTTCCCTCCAACTGCTTTTAAGGTCTCGGTTGTTGTGTTTTTTTCCTTGTTAAGGTTATTAAAATATGTACAGGTTAGGCAAATGAGTGAAGGAGCCAATGAGAACCAGAGAGGCCTTAAGAACTCTCAGTACCTTAAAAAAATGGGACAGGAAGTACTCAGAATTACTACTTTGTGAAGAAGTGAACCTGGTGTCACCTGATCTTTAGACTAAAGAGGCAAAAACTTAGACTTGTGAGAATTTTTTTTTTTTTTTGAGACAGGGTTTTGCCATGTAGCTCAGGATGTCCTTAAACTCACTTTGCAGCCCAGGATAGTCTCAAACTCGATGATTCTTCTACCTCAGCCTCCCAAATGCTGGGATTACAGGTGGGCACCACCACACCCAGCCTATCAGGAAACTGTGGGTTTTAAAAATACAGGTCACATTAAGATATATGCAGAACTAAAACATGTTAATTTGTGTAAGTTGGGACCTTAGAACAAGTTTGTGGAATGGATGGAATTTTTTTTTTTTTCTCTTGGAGATAGGGTTTTGCTATGTAGTCCAAGCAGGACCTGAACTCAAGAGCTTCTTGCCTCAGCCTTCTGAGTGCCAGGCTTACAGGTGTACATTGCCACATTCAGCATGAAGCAGTCTTCTTTGCTGCCTTTGGATTCTGGCCTACATATGACACTGAGTTCCTCTTTCTCCAACTACTCTATGCCTCTAAGACCGGGTTGAACTGGGATAGGACTAAAGGATCCCCACAAAAGGCATGCCTTTGGTCAGGGTACTGACTTACCCTACCCTGCCATCAGGTACATTTCACCAGAGGACAAAAGTCTGCTTCTTGAATCCAGACTTTACCCCCCCACACACCTGAGCAAACAAATGGGGCACAATCAGAATACTCTTGTCAGTATATTTCTTCTATGTGGCCATTAAAATTTCCCCAAAGTGCCAGGTGTGGTAGCACAAGTCTATAGGCTCAGCATCCCTTAGGAGGCTGAGGCAGGAGGATAAATGTGAGCATGGGCTACAGAGTAAGTTCACAGCCAGCCTGAACTATTTGGTGAGACCCTGTGTACCCTCTTTCATTCCCTGAAATATAAGAGGGTGACTTTTTTGTTTGGCCTGCTATCTAGAGTGGGAGTCATTTTCATAAATATTTAATTTCTATGGGTTTGTCTCTCTACCCGAAAAATTATAATATTTATATCTTTCAGTTTGTTCATTAACATTATTAATTATCAGGGGTATGATGGTGACTGACATGTTTCTTTTTTAAAAAAATATTTATTTATTTCCAATATTTATTTATGTATGTATTTATTTTTATTTTTTTCTTGTTTGAGAACTTTTGCTTATTTGTTTGTTTATTTTTATGGCCAGCTCAGCCTGCCCTGAAGGCAGGGCTGGCACAGCATGTGGTGCCGGGGATCGAACTGCAGTCCTTGCAGCTGCCCAAACTTTCCTCAGCAGGTGCTTTAGACCTCTGAGCCATCCTGCTGGGCCCCTGACATGTTTCTTATATTCTCAGAATTTACACATAAAGACAAATAATCATATCTGTAGTTAATGTATTATAATTCTGCTAAATGCTGAAGAGAAATAGGAGAGAGAGGATTAAAAGTGCCTGGAGTGATTACATGTATGAACAAGCAGTAGAATAGATAAGTAGAGAGTGAATCTAGGTATCAGAGGAGTTAAATAAGCTTATAGCTCTTGGGAAAGTTGTATCAATAAAAACAAGTGGTTAAGTCATCATCTAAGCTTTCTGGTATCTCTATGTGATAGGAACCCTGAAGTCCTGTGTGACTTGAATAGAATGGAAAGGATGACAGCTGCCTGGCTTTTCTTTTCCTGCCCTTCCAAGTTTACATAATAGCATGCTAGGGGCCAGAATAGGTCATAGGGATAAGTAGCCTCGTGAATGGATGCCAAATCCAGCAGTGATGAGGTCCAGCCTGGAGAACTTCCTCTGGAACCAGTGCCAACTCAGTGTAGGAGTGGTTGTGAAGACAAGGCTTCTGACAATAAGTGATGACATTTTCATTAATTAAAAAACTTTTCATTGTCATCTGAGACACAAAGGACACCAGCATCAAAACTAGGTTACAATAAGCAAAGAGTCTGGGCTGGTTAATTCTTTCTACTCTGGGTTGGCAAGGTCCTGTGCAAGGTTTGGGGGATCAGATAGATGACACAGGCTGGGTCCCTGTGGAGTTCTCAGTCCGGTGTGGGGAACAGACACATCAACACAACATTTCATCACAGAATGGGGAGTGCTACCAGAGGGAAGCACAGAGGACTGTGGGCACAAAGGGGGCACCTGACGCAACTGGGGAGGTCAAGCAAGGCTTTCTGGAAATGATACCCCAAATGGCATCCCCACTCACATGCACAATTCCAGAGATTCTAATAGAAGGCGGTCAAGAGCCATGCCTTCTGGCTGCACCAGCCTCCCAGAGTCCCCTGCTGCCCGATGCAGTGTCTGCAGAGCCAAACGCATCTTCCGCCACGCCTCATCCTCATCCGGCGCTGCATCCGACCCTCCAAGACTCCTGCAGGGGCCTGCCTTCTTTGGCAGGCCCAGCCAAAAGACCAACTCAAAACTCTATTGTCAGAGCAAGCTTAGGGTGAGCCACCCAGCCCCGGGTGCCAGAACCCTCCCAGAACAACTGTGGCCCATGCCACCCCCACTTCTCAGCGAACACTGGCAGGACACCTCCTATTATCTCCTTTGCTCAAAATTAAGCGATCGTCTTCCAGGCGGCAAGCTGGAAGCTTTCGAAAATCCTCCTACTCTCAGCAGGATTCGCCAAACCTGAGGGGGAACGGGGGAGCCGCCTTGTGGGACAGATGTACAGAGCAGAGAAAAGGCAAATTTTGCTGGGTTTCCACCTTAGTGAAGAAACTCCATCAAGTCTTCTGGGCAGCCTGACTATCTGCTCCAATTGCTAGGGAGGGTGGAGGCCCCCGGAGTCAGATCTGGGGGCACAGCTGCTGAGGGGTAAGGGCTATACAAGAAGTGCTGGGGAAGAAGGGAAACCTCTCTCTGGGGGGAAGGCAAGAGGTTGCAGTCTTGCAGGTTCTAGCGCCTAAGGAAGTGGCTTGGGGAGAGGGGACGGTGGGCCCAGAGGGAGGTGGAGGACAGAGAGCTAAGCTGTGGCCACAAGGCCGGAGCCCAGTCTCAGTGTGGGTATATGGCCAGAACCTTTAGCTTGGGCACGGTTTGAAGGAGGTGAGGAAAGGCGGCAGCTTCAGCGTGGTCAGGAGGACCGGCCGAGCCTCGGCTTGGGAAAGAGGGGTTCAGCCTCTACTCCCGCTTTAGCGGAAGAAAGACTTGGCCCCGGACTCGGGAAGAAGGCTCCAGCTCCTGCCCCAGCCCAGCATGGTCCATGCCCAGCCCCGCCCCGCTCCAGCTCAGAGGAGACGAAAGCGCCCGACCAGCAAGTCGCCTCTCTCGCTCCTACCTGAGGGCCAAGCACCAGCTTGGGTTCATCTTCGTCCCTGGCGCCGTCGAGATCCGGCTCCACCGGCGCCTCCTGGGGCCCTGCATCCGCTCCCTCTTCCAAGCTTGGCGGCGGCGGGGGCTCGGGCGCCTGCGGCTTCTGCAGCCCCGCAGCTCGTGCCCGTTCGCGCCGGCCCGCGCCGCCGCTCGGCCTGCTCCGCCTCCGAGTCATGCTGCCACTCGCGCCGCTCCCTTGCTCCGCTCGCGCCGCCACCGCCGCCGCTCCCAGCACAGGACAACAGCCAATATGGCGGCGCCCAGCTCCCCCTCCGCCCGCTGCCAGCAGGTCAGAGGGCACGCGGAGTCTGCGCCGCCGCACTAGCTCCCTAAGCCTCCTCCCCCATTTTTAATGAGGCTATAGCCCTGAGTTCTCTGAGAGAAAAGCCGAGTGGGGAGACGCCCTCCTGCAAGCCCTCGAGAGTCTGAAGAGTTGTGACCTAGAGCATAAATACCGTGGTAGTCGCGGTGCGCAGGTCTAGGGTCTGAATAATTTTCTGTAAAATGGCCAAATGAATTAATTTCTACTACGGTACTTTCACACTCCTGGCCTAACTCCTCCCAACAGCACCGCAAGGCAGGTACGGATCATTTCCATTTCTTAAAAAAAGAAAAATAAATTAAGGCTATAAAAGGCCTATGACCAAGAGATAGTAGAACTTTCAGTGATAATAAGTAGCCGCTGCAGCGCGCTTGCTGAAGGTTCGACACTACCGGTAGATTGTTATGTGTTACCTGTGGTTCAGTTCACTGAACCCACACCCAGCTCCTTTACCCCGAGTCTGATGAGGAAGGTGAGAATTTTGCACCTTTACAACTGTTTTGTCAGAGCAAGCTTAGGGTCAGCCACACAGCCCCAGGTGCCACAACCCTCCGAGAGCAACTGTGGATCATCCTGCCACCTACCCCCATTAAAATTCATAGTTGCAAAATGTTAGATTTTGTGAATATACATGGTATAAAGTTTTAAAAAGCTTGTTGCATGCCTCATGCCTGAGTTAGTGGTACTATGAAACTTTATAAGGATTTTATGTAGAACTGCTATAGATATTACCAACAAACATAATCTTGACACTGGCTTCCCAAAGAACTATATGAAATATCTTTGTGCCTTAGTTATTAAGGATAGAAATAAAAAATAATATTTCATCTTATCATAAGGATTAATGCCACTGTCAAAGATTTCTTTGATATCACTATTACTTACTCAGTCTGGCCAAAGTAGAAGACAGATGGTCTTAAAGAATGACAGGTGGATTGGGGATATAGCCCATCAGTCTAAGCACCTTCATGGCAAGCACAAGGACTTGGGCTTGATCCCCTGTACTGCATACCATACTGCCCACCAAAACCAGGTGTGGTGGTGCATGCCTGAAATGCCAGTGCTGGGAAGGCTGAGACAAGAGGATCACTATGAGCCTGAGCTGTGTAGCGATACCTTGGACCAAATAAATAAAAGATTAAAAATAAAAATAAAAAAGAATGACAGAGCCAGAGTGTGTCAGTTATCTCTTGTTGCTAAGACACAAGACTGACCTCCACAAGTTAAAAGAAGGGTGGTTTATGTTGGCTGAGAGTTTGTAGTGGTTTCAGTTAATAGTTGACTGGCTCCAGGGAAGGACAGCATGTGAGAGTGGCAAGGAAGGGGAGAAAAAAGTCCATGGCAGGGCCAGCAGAAAGCAGCAGCAGCCAAGCAACATGCCTGCCTTTCCTTTTTATTCCATGCAGGCTACAAGAGTAGGTGATACTACTCACATGCAAGGTTTGGCTTCTGTTTTCAGTATTCTTCTATGCAGTCCCCTTTTATCCTCAGGAGATATGCTCTAAACCTCCAGTGGATGTCTGAAACCACAGACACATTGCTGTATATGTATGTGTATATGTGTATATGCATATGTTTTTCATATATATATGATAAAGTTTAAATTGTAAATTAGGTACAGTAAGAGTAAAGATAACAGGTAATAGTGTGTTTTTCACAATATGCATTAATAAAATTGCTAACATCATTATTGTGCTTTTGGGCCATTATTAAGTAAAATAAGTACTTGAATACAAGTGCTGTGATGCCATGACAGTCAATCTGATAACAAGTGTTTGCTTCAGTGCTTGCTTTGGCAGCACATATACTAAAATCTGATAACCAAGACAGGTACTAAGTGACTAATAGGTACTGTATAGACAAAAGGGTGATTCATATCCTGGGCAAAACGAGAGGGATGGTGTGAAATTTCATCATACTACTCAGCTGCTCATAATTTAAAACTTTATTTTTTATTTCTGGAGTTTTCCCTTTAATATTTCTGGATCACAGTTGACCTCAGGTAACTGAGTCAGTGGGAGCTGAAACTGCTGAAGGGGACCTACTGTTCCAAACATAGACAATAGTTGGTATTCATTTAGCAAGCCCAGCAGTCACTAACTTATTTCTGGGCTGTATCTTCTCCAGATGCACTTGTTTTGTGGGATTTTTGACCAAATCACCATTTCAGTGGATATCAGGCCAATCAGTCCTGATGGATTTGAGAGCAAGAAGTAGATACACTGGATGCTTTGATAAGGCATGATATGTATATAAGAAGATAGGTAATAAATCCCACAAATATATAAGGACCTGTCTAGTCAATGTGCCACCTAGGGCTCTGGGAATATTGAACTATTTTCTAGTACTATAATCAAATGCCTGAGACTGAATAACTTGTAAAGAAAATAAGTTAATTTATCTCACATTTCTTGTGATTAGAAGCCATAATGCCAGCATCAGTATGTCTTTAGTGATCTCTGCTTCACAGTGAGTGGTACCATACTAGTGAGAGTGCAAGCAAGATATAAAGATCCCATGACAGGACAGGAAAGCAGAGCACTAGCAGAGGCCAGTCTTAACCTCTCATCAGGCTCTGTCTCTCCAAGGTCCCATTACCTCTTAACATAGCCATAGTGGGAACCAAGTTTCCAATGCATGAACCTCTGGGGAACAAAGTCAAACCATAGTAGCTGTGTGTCTTAGTTACTTTTCTATCGTTGCTGGGGCAAATACCTGACCCCCAAAATGAAGGAAGGACAGGTTTATTTGGCTCATAGTTTGTGGAGGTTTCAGCCCATATTCAGCTGGCCCAAGGCTGAGTGGAACAGGGCAGAGAGCATCCAGGTCATGGTGGCAGAACAGCAACAAAATGGTGACAGAGACAGTCAACCAAACAGGGCAGCAGAGCAACAGCCTCAGTCTGTCTCTCTATGTCTCTTTAAATTACATCAGGCTCTCTGCCTTAGCCTATCCACCTCAGGCCACACCTATAATTGCCAGCAGTACTCAGATCCATAATCCCATCAGTACTAAAATACATAATCCCAGTGCCTCATGAGTCAAGTCTCAAACTCTGGAAGTCCCCACCCCATGATTGCATAAGGCTTTGGTGGGGGGGGGACAACTAGACATAACTCATAACGCTATGTTAAGTTATTCCTTACAAAATGAAAAACAAGCTGTTGTATTTATCACATTCCCTGCCACTAAAAAGTACAACAGTTGGTGTGGGGGTGTGGTGGGTGGAGGCTTTTTCTTGTTCTTCCTTCTCTTTATAATACTAGGAATTGAACCCGGAGTCTTAACCTACATTCCAAGACCCTTAAGTTCTTTTTTATTTTATTTTGAGATGGAATCTCACTAAATTGTCCAGGTTGGGCTCAAACTTTTGATCCTCCAACCTCAGTCTCCCAGACTGAGGATCATAGGCTGGGATTATAGGTGTGCACCACCACACCTGTCTACTAGTAGGCATCTGTAAATTGGGCTTTAACTACTGTTTTGACCAGTAGCTGAGTCACTAGAATGTTGCCAAATTAAGTTGGGGAAGCATTCAAAGGAGAGAAAGTTTTTCTTATGGGACCTAGTTATAGAATTAAGTTGTTCTAGCTTTGGCCTTTATACTTAAACACTAAATTTCAGAGTTATATAGTAACCTCCTTCAGCAAATAGCTTTTTTGCTTTTGAGAAGTAGCTCCTGGCCTTGTGCAGAGATCTGATGAAATTGGATGCCTGAGTACAGTATACTGAGTGGCCACATTACCTAAACTTACTTTTATCTTACATACAGAACCATAACATCAATGCAGCAAGTGTGGGTGGCCTGCAGCACTCTCATCAAGAAGAAGTGACATATGGCCCAGACCCAAGATAGTCCTAAAGTACAGTACAATTAGTGTTCCTGAGTGAGTTGCTAGCATTTTCCTGCCACTGTTCCCTTAATCTGTATTGATGGCTTCATTACTTGTTGTTTATGATGAGTTGAATGAAGAACAAAAAAGTCTAAAATCCAATTTATGGATGTCTCTGTGTAGTATGTTGGTTCTAGCCAGAAGTATATTTTTAGGGTGTTCCAATCTTCCATGCAAGAGGTCTAACTGTCAAAAAGGGAAGTCTATGCAGAGCTCTTGAAATAAAAACACACGGATTCCTGGGTACTACATCATGGCTTAGTCCATTTATTAGAGACTTGGTAGAAGAAAAACTGAAGAGTTAGTGGCAGGAACCTGTGAGGTAGACACATGAATAAACTTCTCAAATAGATTCAGAGCATACAGTTAGTTATTAGTTTTTTGTGTCCCAGTTGAATGTTCATTAAAAGAATCTCTTGTAAGACTGAAAGGAAATATGTCCCTATCTGTGGCTATCAGATTCCCCCAGCCAGTTCAGAGTTTGTTCATTGGGTTTATGAGAAAACTGACCCAGTACTGTAATAAGGACTGTCTCATTCCTATGGAGGACCTCTCTACTGTCAGTAGTGAGAACCATTTACCACCCTCAAGGAACCAGCCTAAACCCCTGTGTAGAACCTTACTTTGAGAAGTAAGTTATCTTCTAGCAGATTTTTACATTTGACTCTGTATCAATCAAGGTTGGATAACTACTATCACAGACAGTTCTAAAATGTTAACACCCCATTCATAGGCATGCCTCCAAAGTCCTAAGGACCTCTGATAAAGCCCCACTTCCTCCCACTGCTACCCAGTGAGTCTTGCTGGGATCAGGTTTCTAAGAAAGGGACATTTGGGTGATACTCATTCAAACCATAGCAGTTTGCAAGTTCAGCTTTCTACACTGTGAACGTTCTTGTGTATGTAACAGTTTGATGCTGGTTTCTTTATGCAGTCATTCAGGCATTCTGTCTCCTGTTTTGCAGCTGTGCTTCAAGTAAGCTTTCCAAGTTCTTTTCATTCAACTAGAAGATGGGAAGGAACAAGATAGAGTTTTGTAATCCCAGCTCTTGGAAGGCTGTTACACAGGCCAATCACTATGAGTCTGACCTAGCAGTAAGACCCTGAACACCCTGTAGACCCTTCCCAAAAATAAAAAAAAGAAGTTGAGTTTTGTACAGGCTTATTTTGTGAGCCAGAAATGATTAGTCATTATTTTTCATTTACATGCTGTTAGTAAGAATTTAGCCACATGATTCCACTGTCATTCTTGATTCTCACTCTTTTGCTTCTTCCCCAGGCAATCACTGCTCTGCTTCTGGTATCTACAGAGCACTTTGAGGTTTATTGCAGTATGTACTCTTTGTTTGGCTTCTTTCCCTTGGCATAGTTAATGTTTGAGTCAACCATATTGTAGTATGTATCAGTAGCTCATTTCTTTCTATTGCTGAGTAGTATTCTGTTGTATGAAAGTACCATAATTTGTTATTGACTTAATGTGAATGAGTGGTTAGGAAAAATATTTCTCATTCTGTACACTACCTTGTTATGCTGCCCTGACATCTGGAAGAAAATATGCAAGGTGTGATTGAAAACTATGAATATTTAAATATTAAAGATATATTACAGTAAAAGATACATTGTTATTAATCCCTCTTAAAATATTTCCCTGTGCTTCAAGCACACTTATTCCATTGTTCTTGCCACTTTCTGAAGCAGTTCCTGGTAGTTTCATGAACGTCTTTAGTTATGCTGTTGTGGCTATCTTGGTGCCCTAAATTAATTCAACATGTTTACTTTTCATGTTCATTTTTATTTGGGGAAGAGCCAGAAATCACATGGTGCTAGATTTAGTTGAAGATGAGGATAGATGGTAATGTTTTCTTGAGCTTGCGTTCCTGTTGGACGTCACTTGGCAGCAGCACGGTTAAAAAATATGGTTAATATTTTTGGGGCCCCATGAGATAGCTCAGCAGACTAAAGTACCTGCTTAGAAAAGCTTAGGCAAGTATAGGCACTACAATTCGGTCCCCAGCACCACATGCTGTGCCAGCCCTGCCTCCAGGGTGGGCTGAGCTAGCCAGAGTCTGGGTGTTGTAACACATGTCTGTAATCCCAGACCTACAAAGGCTAAAAACAGGAGGATCACTATGAGTCCAAGTAGTGTAGTGAGATCCTATAACAACCAAATACATTTAAAAATTTTAAAAGAAAGCAGCATAGAGCCAGCGGGATAGCTCGGCAGTCTAAAGCACCTGCTTAGGCAAACTTTGGCAACCACAGGGACTGAGGTTCAATGTTCAATCCCTGGCACCACATGCTGTGCCAGCCCCACTCCCAGGGCAGGCTGAGCTGGCCATAATATAAAGAAAGCAGCATATATCTTTATTCACTATTTTTCTTTCTAACCATATTTTTAAAAATCACATCTCTTAAAGATTTCCAGAACTGCTTCAGAAAGTGACAAGAATGACAGAAGTATATTTAAAGCAAGAAGGAGTTTTTTCAGGGAGATTAATGACAATAGGTCTTTTACTGTAATAAGTTTTTTGTTTTTTTTTTTAAATCTTAAGATGTTGGGGCTGGAGGAGGTATGGCCATATCAGAGGGCCTTAGGTCACTAGAGGCATTTATATTTTGATCATACTTGATGATTAAAACAAGTATATAATGTATAATCTTTGAAATTAGCTCTTTCACAACTGTTTCAACTTAAGTGTTTTAAAATGTTTACTTAAAATGGATGAAAGTAGGCATGGTGATATGTATCTGTAGTCTTAGCTAGTGGCGAGGTTGTTTTGGCAGGATCACTTGAGTCTACAAGTTGGGGCCCAGAGTGAGAAACACAGCAACACCTCATCTTTAAAAAATGGGTGAGAGAGGGATGGGCTTCATGGATGTACAACTTGTGTGCTTGCTAAGCCTCACACTGAGAAAGGCTCTGTGCTTGGTTTCTTGCCATCTATTACCTTCTTACATTCTTAGAATTTGAACAAAGGGCCCACATTTTCACTTTGCCTTGGATGCTACAATTCATGTAGCTGATGCTGCAGGAGAGTATGTATAGTTTTTAAAACTCATTTTAGGAGAACTGCCCACAAAAGTTTGAAGATCCACTGGTTTTTATATTAGTCAACTTTCTGCCACTGTACTGAGATGTCTGAGTCAATTATAAGGAGGAAAGGCTTATTTTGGCTTATAGTTGTAGAAGTTTCGGTCTAAGATTGAATTGTCCCTTTTGTATGGCTGCTGGTAAAGGAAATATGTTATGGCCGAGCAGATGGTAGAACAAACTACCTGTGTAATGAGATAAAAAGCAAAGAGAGCAAGAAAGAAGAGTCAAGATTCTACAATGACCCTCACAGGTATATCTCCATTACCTAAGGACTTCTCACTAGGCCCATCCTCTTAAGTTTCCAATACCTCCCAGTACGATCACCTTTGGACAAAATCTTCAACACACGGACTTTTGGGAGACATTCATGAAAGTCATAGTAGTTTGTAAATTTTTTCCATCTTGTAATTTCTCTCCACTGTCACCCCAAGGCAACAGGCACAGAAGGGTGATATTTATTGATCTGCATGTGTTGAATCATCCCTGTGTCCCTGGGATGAATCCTATTTCATCATGAGGTGTGATCTTTTGCTGTAGTTTTCATTGTAGAGATATTTCATTTCATTTCCTTGGTAGGTGTTATCCCCCAAAGCCTCAAGTAAATCATCGGGCTGTCAAGTGCTGGGCTCAAGGGGTGGGGCCAGAGAAGTGGGAACTGTTAAACTGATAGCATGTACCTCTGCCACCCCCAGGGCTGGTGGCCTCTCTTAGAGATATGGAGCGGATCATCCTGGACACAGCAGCACCCCAACCTCTCCTCCAGACCCAATAGAGCAGGACCTGTGTTTTGAAATCTCCATTAACTGTGAGCTAAATAAACCTTTCCTTTCCTAAGCCTGTATGTTGGGTATTCATCCCAGAAACAAGAGAAGAGAAACTAAGACAGAATTTGGTACCCCAGGAGTGGGGCTGTTGCTATGGCTAAACCATTTGGATTACAAGCTTTGGGAATGCCTTATGGGAAGCAATAGGAAAGGTTTGGAGATGTCATCTATAAGCCAAGCACTGGAACAGTTTTGGCACTTCTGTAGGGGAGATTCTGGTCAGAGCTCAGACCAGAATACTGTTAAAAAGCCAACCTGTAAAGACCAGGCTTGGGAGGTTTCTGCTGGAAAGAAAGACTGCATTGGTTGTTGGACTCCAGATCATTCGTGTTTTGACTTGGCAGAAAGTTTGGCTGAATTTTGCCCATGTCTAGAGACTTTGCCTGAGACTAAGATTAAACATGAAGGACTGATTAATCTTTGCAAGGAAATCTCAAAGCAGTCAAATATTGGGGCAGTGAAATTGTTATTGCTGAGGGCTCTTAGTCAAATATGTATTGAGAATGAAGGGCAAAGAGCCCAGCAGAATGATTTCAAATGTCATGAATTTGGCCAGAAAGAAAGCACCGGGAAGGCTATGGACTGCAAAGATAAAGCCAAAATCTCCATTGCCCAGGAGGAACAGGAGGATAGAAAAGGTGTTCTGAGGGCATCACAGGAGGTGTTGGATTCTCGCTTTTGCAGTCTCAGGATTGCAAGGGTGAGAGATTTTGCTTTGAGGAGAAAGCTGCAGAGCCCCATGTTCCACAATGGAGGCAGCAGCACACAGGTTCTAGAATGGAGGCAGTGGCCACACCAAATTACAGAATGGTACCAACATAGAGAATTTGTTTCTTAGAATCAGGGTCAGAGTGCTCAGAAATACAGGCACTCAATCCTTACAACTAAGAGAGAAGGAAGCCTGGCTACTGCTCTAGCTGGTAGCAGCCCTTGGCATCATCCATGTGGCATTGGTTTTAGGTGCATGCAGAATGCAGGAGTTCTGAGATTAAGAAGACTTCCACCTCGATTTCAGAAGGAGACTTGGGAGGCCAGGCAGTGTGCCCTTGAGAGGGCAATGTGTGATGAAGCTGTGAGTGAGAAGCTGTTATGGTTTATGTTTAATTGTCCCCACAAAGCCTCATGCAATCATGAGGCAGGAACGTCTATAGATTGAGACTTGACACATGAGTCACTAGGATTATACATTTTAGAGATTATCGGTCTGAGTACTGCTGGCAATTATAGGTGTGGCCTGAGGTGGATAGGCTAAGGCAGAGAGCCTGATGTAATTTAAAGAGCAACAGAGAGACAGACTAGCGCTGTTGCTCTCTGCTGCCCTGGTTGGTCGATTGTCTCTGTCACGATTGTTGCTATTCCGCCACCATGAACTGGATGCTCTCTGCCCTGTTCCACTCAGCCTTGGGCCAGCCGAATATGGACTGAAACCTCAGTAACTGTGAGCTAAATAAGCCTTTCCTTCCTTCATTTTGAGTGTCAGGTATTTGTCCCAGCAACGAGTAAAAAGTGACTAAGACAGAAGTTTACTCCATGAAAACCCCAGAAGTTTGGAAAAGCCAGGAATGTGGATCATCTAAGGAAAACTGCAAGGAGAAAGCAAAGCCAGCCTAAGAGAGAAGCTATGGGAGCTACCACCATGAGTGCCATGAGCTCATGATTTGCCACAGATTGCTTTGAATGTTCCACATAGAACTATAGGACTTAATGTTTACCCTGCTGGATTTTGGAATTGGTTTGGCCCCAGTGGTTTGTATCCTTCCATGTATGCCTTTTGCAATGGCAATGTTTTATCTTGTGCCTTTGGATGTTGCATGTATTTAACTTTTTATCCGTATAGGGGCTCACAGTTGAGAGTTTGCCTTGGATCTTGGAGGAGCAATGCTGAAATTGTTGGGACTTTGGCAACTCTTAGAGATGGATTAAAATGCCTTTTAGACAAAGGGATGTGCATGAGGCTTTGGGGGTCCAGGAGTGGAATGTTATGGTTTATATCTAGTTGTCTCCCCAAAGCCTCATGTACATCATGCAGCTGTCAAGCATGTGGCTTAAGGGGTGGAGCCAGAGGGCCAGGGCAGGGCTTGAGGGGTGGGGCCAGAGAGGTGTGAACTGTTTTTTTTTTTAAATGAGCAGAATAGATTTATTAGGAGAAAGCAAGCTCCTGTCTAAGAGAGAATCAGGAGGGGGTCCAAAGTGGGAGTCCCCCCTGAACTGTTAAACTGACAGCATGCTGCCCCCCCAGGCCTGGTGGCCTCTCATAGAGGTATGGAGTGGATCATCCTGGACATGGCAGCCCCCTAGCCTCTCCTCCAGACCCTATAGAGCAGGGCCAGTGTCTTGAAACCTCCAGTAACTGTGAGCTAAATAAGCCTTTCCTTCCTTATGCCTGTGTCAGTATTTGTCCCAGCAACAAGAGAAGAGTAACTAAGGCAGAAGGATGAATTCTTAAATGTTTAAATTGTGGTGCTATTGTGAATGCTAATTTTTTCCTAATTTCTTTTTTCAGTGGGTTCATTAATATATAGGGATACAATTGTTTTTGTGTGTTGATTTTATAACTTACTACATTACTGAATTTGGTTAATTGAAAGAGTCTTTTGGTAAACATTTTGTGTCTTCTATGTATAAGATCATGTCATCTGCAAATCATAATTTGAGTTCCTTTTCTATACATATCCCTTTTATTTCTTTTTCTTTCCTAATTATGCTTGCTAATGTTCAAGTACTATGATGAATAGAAATTCTGGTAATGGACATCCTTGTCTTGTTCCAGATTTTGGAGGGAAGGTTTCAGTTTTTCCCCCATTTAATATGCTGTTGGAAATAGGTTTGTCACAAATGACTTTTATCAGATTGAGATAATGTCCTTCTAAATCTCCTTCAGTGCTTTTATCTTGAAAGGATGTTGAATTCTGTCAAAGGCTTTTTATGCTTCTATTGAGATAATCATGTGATTTTTGTTCTGGCTTCTGTTTATGTGATATATTGAATTTATTGATTTGTATATGTTTAACCATCTTTAGGATGAAGTCTAGTTGATCATGATATATGATGTTTTTGATGATTCATTTCATTCTGTCTTCCAGGATGTTGTTGAGGAGTTTTGCACTTATATTTACTTTTTATTTTTTATTTTAAGAATTTTTTATTTTATTTATTTTTTTTTTCTTGTTTCAGAACCTTTGTTTGTTTATTCACTCATTTTTATGGCTGGCTCAGCCCGCCCTGAGGGCTGGTGCAGCATGTGGTGCCAGGGATCAAACCGTGGTCCCTGAAGCCACCCAAGCTTTCCCATGCAGGCACTTTAGACCACTGAGCCATCCCGCCAGGCCCTGCACTTATATTTATTAAAGAGATTGGCCCATAGTTCTCTTTTCTTAGTTGAATCTAGTCTGGCTTTGGAGTCAGGGTAATGAGTTTGGGGCTTTCAGTTTAATTAAAAACTTTGATAAGTATTAGTGTTAAAACTTCCCTGAAGTTTTTGTAGAATTCAACAGTGAACATATCTGGATTTGTTCTTTTCTTAGTTTTTAGGTTTGTTATTACATCTTTAACCTCATCGCTAGGTATTAGATTACTCAGGTTTTTAAATATCTTTGATCAATTTTGGTTATAAAAATATATATATGTATATATATACACGTGCATACATACATACATATATATTTATATATTCTCCAATTATTGGTATACAGGCTTATGAAGTGGTTGTTAGTAATGTTTTTATTTTAGTAGTGTCTACTGTGATTTCTCCTCTTTTGATTTCTTTTTTATGTATTTAGTACAGGGTCTACAGGGTCTTACCACACAGCTCAGACTTGTAGTGATCCTCCTGTTTACAGCCTTCCAAGCACTGGCATCCTAGGCATGCACCACCATGCCCAGTCTTATTCATCATCTCGGTGTATCCTGGGGGTAAGGATGGCATGGCATACCAGGGATTGAACCCTGGACCCTGCATCTGCCTAAGGAGGCGCTTTAGTCTGCTGAGCTATTTGGTTGGCCTTTAGTTACATCTTTGATTTCATTGATCAATATTAGTTTACTTAGGATTTTTGTCTTCTTGATTAAGCTTTGATAATTCATATGTATGCAGGAATATGCCCATTTCTCTTTCATTTTACATCTTATTAGTATATAAGTTCTCAAAGGAGGTATAGGTGATCTTCTAGATTTTTGTAGGGTTCATTGTGATTTCACCTTTTGCATTCTTAACTGCATGGATTTGAGTCTTTTGCTTCCTTTTTTTATACAATTGGCTAAGAATTTTTAAAATTTTATTTAATGTTTCAAGGAACCAACTCTTCAGTTCATTAATTCTTTATATTATATTCTTAGTTTCCATTGCATTAATTTCTGATCTAATCATTATAATAGTCTCCCTAATATGAACTTTGGGCTTAGTCTGCTCTTCTTTTTCTAGAAGTTAGAGATTCAACATTAAGTTGTTTATTTGAGCTTTCTTTGTTTTCCAGATATGGCTATCCGTTCTTATAAATTGCCCCTTTAAGATTACTTTTATTGTGTCTAATAAGTTTTGGTATATTGTATTATTAATTTTTTTTTTCTTTTTGAGACAGGGTCTCGCTATGCAGTTCAGACTGGCCTTGAGTTCACTTTTGTAGCCCAGACTGGTCTCGAACTCGCACCAATTCTCCTGCCTTAGCCTCCCAAGCGCTGGGATTACAGGCATGCGCCACCATGCCCAGCTATTTGTATTATTTATTTATTTATTTATTTTCTTGTTTCAGAACTTTTGTTTGTTTATTTATTTATTTTTATGGCCGGCTCAGCCTGCCCTGAGGGCAGGGCTGGCGCAGCATGTGGTGCCGGGCATCGAACCGCGGTCCCTGCAGCCACCTAAGCTTTCCTAAGCAGGCGCTTTAGACCACTGAGCCATCCTGCCAGGCCCCTATTTGTATTATTAATTGTCTAATTTCTCCTTTAATTTTGTTTGTGAACTATTGGTTGTTCCAGAATGTGTTATTTAATTTTCATGTATTTCTGAAATTCTTGTGGTTTCTTTTGCCATTGATTTCCAATTTCATTGTACTATGGTCTGGTAATATGCATAGGATAATTTCATTTCCTTTGCCTTTATTTAATCATGTTCTGTGGACCAGTGTGTGATCTATTTTGGAGAACATCATGTGTGCAGTTGAGAATTATGTGTATTCTGATATTGTGTGATAAAACATATACTAAGTTCATTTTTTCAAAAGTTTAGTTCAGTTCTGTTACTTTATTGTGGATTTTTTGGGTCTACTTAATGTATTTGTGGGCAGTGGGGTATTGAGATCTCCCAATACAATTGTATTGGTGCTGATTTGATATTTTTTTATTTTTAATTTTTTTTTCTTATTTCAGAACTTTTGTTTGTTTATTTTTATGGCTGGCTCAGCCTGCCTTGAGGGCAGGGCTGGCACAGCATGTGGTTCTGGGGATCGTACCACGGTCCCTGCAGTCACCTAAGCTTTCCTAAGCAGGCGCTTTAGACCACTGAGCCACCCTGCCAGGCCACTGATTTGATTTTTCATGTTTGGTAATATTTGTTTCATATACTTGTGTTCATCAGTATTTGTTATATATATTTATAATTATTATCTCTCCTTTTGGATCGTTTCCTTTACAAGGATGTTGTGACCTTCTTTGTCATTCTCATACAGGCTTGGCTTAAAGTCCACTTTGTTTGTAAATGGAATAGCTTCTCCTGCTTTTTTCTGGGTTCTGTCACATGGAATATTTCCATCCTTTGACTTTCAGTCTATAATTTTCCTTCTGAACTACATGTAATTCTGGCATGTGGCATGTTGCTGAACTCAGCAACCTGTGCATCTTTGAATGGTTCCAGGGAAAAATGGTGAGGGATGAAGAAAAAATAACTTGTTATATATAACAAAATCTAAGGACAGGTGGAACTCTCTCTTCTGATGAGAAAAAAGGAACTGAACAACCACTGCAGGGGAATTTATTTATACATTTGACAAAGCTAGTATCACACACACAGGGTTGCCTAATGACTTATACTTGGAATTGTCTCAGGCAAGATGTTTTACTCAGGACTAAAGTTTCTCCAGCTTTAGCTGCTCCCTACATTGGATTTTATTTTTTGATCTATTCTGCCATCTTATTTTATTTATTTATTTATTTTTGATGATCATGATATTTCCTCTTCCAGATAAATATTCATTCTGCTTCTTTTGATTGGTGAATTGAGACAATTAACATTGATGGTTATAACATATGCGTTGACTTATTATTAAACAGAGAACCATAGGCCAATCTCACTTAATTTCCTATTATTGATCCCCTTCCCCATTTTCCCTTTGTTTGTTTTCCTTCTCTGCTAGATTCCTTTTGTTGGAGTTCATGGAGTCATAATCCTTATTGTCTCCATCTACAACATCCTCCAGAACATTTTGGAATATTGGTTTGGCAGTCATGAATTTCTGCAAGTGTTCTTTGTCATGGAAGTATCTTATTTCTCCATCAATTCTGAAAGATACTTTTGTGGGATGCATCAATTTGGGTTGGAAGTTATTTTCTTTGAGGACTTAAACTCATCACTGAAAATTCTCCTTGAGAAGTCAGCTGTGACTCTGATGGGCTTTCCTTTATAGGTAATTTATTTATTTTCTTTAACATCCTTTAATATTCTGTTCTTGTGTTGAGTTTCTAGAATCTTGACTATGATATGCCTGGCTGTAGATATTTTTTATCATAGCTAACTGAAGTTCTATATGCTTTACTTATTCATATGTCAAATTATTTTTTCCGACCAGGAAATATTTCTGCCATGACCTCTATGAACAGAGGTCTACGTATAATCATTTGTGCTATCTCCTGTCTTTTCATTAATTCCTATCAATCTTATGTTATTCTTCTTTGCATCATCTATTTCTCATGGTCCCTTGTTATTTTAAAGAAATCTTTCTTTTCGTGATCACTGACTGCAAGACTGTCTTCTGTGTGTGAAATTCTGGCCTCACATTGGTTTATTTTTATTTTATTTTTTATGTTGGTTTATTTTGCTGTAGATACTTTCAGTGGAATTTTTAGTTTCCTGGACATCTCCTTGAGTCTTTTGCATGGATTGCATTACTTTCCCATGTTGGGTATTCACAGTTTCCATCATTTTATTTTATTTTGTTTATTTATTTATTTATTTTTTGTGGGACCGTTTTTTTTTTTTTTTTTTTTTTTTTTTTTTTTTTTTTTTTTTTTTTTTTTTTTTTTTTTTTTTTTTTTTTTTTTTTTTTTTTTTTTTTTGGTTCTTTTTTTTTTTTTTTTTTTTTTAGACAGGGTCTCGCTATGCAGTTCAGGCTGGCCTTGAGCTCACTTTTGTAGTCCAGGCTGGTCTTGAACTCACACCAATCCTCCTGTCTCAGCCTCCTGAGTGCTGGGATTACAGGCGTGAGCCACCACGCCCGGCTTGGGGACCGGGGTTTGAACTCACAACTTCCATCATTTTCTTAAGCTCCTCTCTCTCTCTTTTTTAAAATTTGTATCTTCTCTAGAGGCACTAAGTGTATTTTTCATTGTGGTCATTATCTCTTAGTTATCTGAAAAATTATTTCTGATTTGATTTTTTTCTAGAGCCTCATTTATTTGATTTGTTGTTACCACTTCAGAGATACTAGATGGATGACTTTTGGATGGTTCCACTTTATTGTCCTTTGGCTTTGCCTTTGGTAAACTGGATGTTTCCAGGGTTGCATCTTTCTTAAATGTCTCATGATTTTCTATTTTTTTAAGTTTAGTCCCTGAGTTGTTGCTTGTAAATTGTCTATAATGAGTTGTTTTATTGTGAATACTTACAACTCTTAGGAAATGAATACTTCTCAAAAGTATCGTCCAGGTATATGAGTGTAGCTTTTGGATTTTGAGTCTGTTGCAAGCTGCAAACTCTTCAGTACATTGTGAATAAGAAGTTTCTGCCTATTTGTCTAAACCTCTGCTTGTTTTACCCATGCCCACAGTAATTTTTATGACTCAGGCAACCTCAGTCTTGGAATACCAGGAAGAACAGCTAGTTAGAACAATCACGTCACTGTGGCTAACTAGTACAATCAACAATAACAGTTACATCAAACACAGCCTAGAAATGACAAATTGAAATAACCATATTATCACCTTTAACCATATGAGCTAGATTTGTGGTTATATAACAAAATCCAAATCATATCAGAAAATTGTAAGCAGTAATTAAGTTCTCAATATGTCAATTTTATCTTCAAGAGAAAATTTTAAAAGGCTTACGAAAAAATAGAGATGTAGAAGAGGAAGAGATTAGAAGCAAGGCTGAGCAGAGTGTGGTGGCACATGACTGCAATTCTAGCTCTCAGGAGGTGGAGGCAGAAAGATTTCTATGAGTTCAGGGCCATCTTCAACATGTAGCAAAACATGTCTCAAAAACAAAACATAATAAGGAAACAAGTAAACAGACAACAAAAAGAAGCAAGGCTGAGGGACAAAGGGGATCATGCAAACTTTGGAGAACTGGTACAGAAGACAGGAGAGGTAAAGAGAAGAAAGAAAAAAAGGAAAAAGAATATAGAACAGCAACTACAAAGAAGCTACAAACCATATTCACACTCAAAAATAAAGTCAGTGAAGGAGAAACAACAAAACCAAACAAGAAAGAAGGGGAAGGGTCCACTTCTAAGTTTGTCTCTGCTGCCATTGGTGGTTAACATATCGAGATAAAGCTCAGATCTGTGCAGATTTATCCAAGCAAGCCAGTTGTAGCTTTGTTGTGGGGTAGTGGACAATTTCAGCAATTCTGCACCTTTATTTTCCCTGAAGTTCAAGATGGATTTTGGCCATTAGGCTGAAACCAGACCTGTTCAGTCTGCAGCAATCAGCATACTGTCTGTAGGCTTGGACCTAGCTGGGAGTTGCTAGATGGACCTAGCAATTTTTATGAGTTCTGATCTTAGATTTTTCCTCTCCAAGATGGCTCCCAATCAATTGCTCTCTCCTGGAGGATGACTCAGCCCTCAACATTCACCCCTAGTTTGTGCAGTCCTTCATTTTCACTGTACCTTTTCACTCCTGTGTTACTCTACGGAGGCCTCTGGTGTTTCCAACAGTCAATATATCTCCCCACTACTCCCACACAATGAGTACCAACTCAAGGAGAAGGCTCCACCAACTCTAACTACTTCTTCATTGAACTTCATTGAAGTTTTTCTCTTTGCTCTGCCCATGGGTTTCAATTCTCACTTCAGATCCTTCATGGCTCTAGTATCTTTCCATGTTTCTTGTATCCCTTGCATTACTATGTTCCAGTGTGAATGGAAATTCTCCAGAAAGGTTTATTTTGGTTCACACTTCATAGAGGTTTTAGTCACCCTGGGTCTAAGACAGGACAGGATGGCATAGGAGCATGACAGAGGGACATGACAAAGGAGAAACAGCTAATGGTATGGCAGCAGGAAGCAGAGAAAGATCAAGGGAGAAGACAAAGGAGGTAGATCCTTCCAGGCCACACCCTTATTTATTTATTTATTTAGTATTTGGGGACAGGATCTACAGTGTCTGTAAGGTTTCACTACATAGACTGGACTTGTAGTGATTCTCCTATTTTCAGCTTCCCAAATGCTAAGATTACAGGTGCATGCCACCATGCCCAGTCTCATTCATGTCTCAGCTGGCCACAGGGGTGGGGCTGGCATGGCCAGCTTGGGATCTAACCCCAGCTGTTATGTCTTTCTAAGAAGGTGCTTTAATCTGCTGAGCTATTTGGTTAGGCCTCCAACTTCATATTTAGTTGTAAACTGTTTGGGGGAAGTTTTTAAGACAGGCTCTCATTATGTAGTTTAGTCTGGCTTTGAACTTACTATGTAGCCTAGGCTGGTCTCGAACTTGTAGAAGTCCTCCTGATTCAGCTTCCCATATGCTTGATTATAGATAGACAGCACCACATTTAGGGTTATGGTTTGTATCTTGGTGTGCCCCAAAGACTCATGTAGTCATGAGGTAGACTTCTAGAGTCCGTGATTAATTCACAATCAAGATTATGGGTGTGAGTGTTGCTGAGATTATGAGTATGAGGGCTACTGTCCTGCCCTGGGCCAGATCGCCTGAATATAATGTAAGGAAGGGAGAGAGGCTTGCTGTTGCCACCTACTGCTCCTCCCTGCTTGCTTGTTCTGCTCCCCCCCCCCCAGTGGACACATCTCATTTTATTCGGAGAGCAGATAATTCTGATCACATGTGATCCAGGAACGCTCAAATAGTAAATCTAATATAATCAGATGTTAGACATTCAAACATCACAGCCAATGATGCTATGCTTGCCTGTGATCTCACCAATATAAAGCCACATCCACACTTCAGTGGGCCCAAACCATTCAGCACAGGTTCCTTTACTGTGAGCTGTTTGAAGCTGCCAGTTTGGGCACTATGGGCTATTTTTTTCAGGCTCTGGATAGCTGCAGGGATCTCAGCAGGGGTTGGAGAAACCAGCTCAACATTGGCATAATGCCAAAATGTGGCCAATCGAGGCTTGAATAAGTCACAGCAGCAGTCACTAGTGCTGGGGCCTTCTCCATGAGCTTGTGGACAAACTGGGCCATGGTTCTACAGGGTGCTTGTGCTGTTTTGATGTTTTCTGCTGCCATGAATGCTGCCCTTTGTCATGTTCCACCCTGCTTTGGAGCCAACCAAGTATGGACTGAAACCTACACAAACTGAGATAAATAAACTATTCCTTCCTTGATTTTGCATGTCAGGCATTTTGTCCCAGCAACAAGCAAAAAGTAACCGAGACACCTAGTTTATCAATAAATTTTTCTGTGGACTACTCCATTGATAAGCATCATGCCACTGTGGTTTAAGCACCTCCCCAAAGCTCCACCTATGAGTACATAAGACTTTGGGGATGACATACAGATATAAACCATAACATATAGACTTGAGCCATTTAATTTACATCATTAAAGACTCATTTAACCAACTTGCCTAAAATTTCCTTTGTAACTTCCCATAGAGAAAAAAAATAGGTGGCCTTATATATGGGCATATACTATATTTAAAAGAATAACCTTTGTGTGTGTGGAATAGACAGTTAGTTCATTTATCCATGATGTCATAAGGGGCATAATGTATAAAACTAAGAGGCTGGGGCCCGGCAGGATGGCTCAGTCGTCTAAAGCGCCTGCTTAGGAAAGCTTAGGCGGCTGCAGGGACCGCGGTTCTATCCCCGGCACCACATGCTGCGCCAGCCCTGCCCTCGGGGCAGGCTGAGCCGGCCAGAAAAATAAATAAATAAACAACAACAACAACAACAAAAAGTTAAAAAAAAACAAACAAACAAACTAAGAGGCTGTGGAAGTGCCAAAGATGCCCAAGTCATTAGGGAAATGTTTATTTAAAATTTTTAATGTGTTCTAATCAGTGCACAACACATGTATTTTAATATACAGCTTGATGGATTTTCGAAAATTGAACATCTTTGTGTAATTAGCATACAGCTCAAGAAAAAAATCTATAATTATTTCTAGTCACTAGATTCCCCCCTAACACCACTGCACTCCACATCAAGTGTGACAAGATCTGATTTCTTGTAACAGATTAGTTTTGCTTCTTTCTTCCTTTCCTTTTTTCTTTCTCTTTTATCTTCTTGACTCAGGACATCACTGTGTAATTCAAGCTAGCCTTGAACTCACTTTGTAGCCCAGGCTGGTTTTAAACTTTCAGTGATCCTTCTGTTTTAGCCTCCCAAATGCTGGCATTACAGTCATGCATCACTGCACCCACCTTGTGCACTATGTCTTTTTTATCTTTAAAAAATTCCTTTGGAGGCTGAGGAGATAGCTCAGCAGTTTGAGCACCTGTCTGGCAAGTGCAAGGACCTGGGTTCAATATCCAGTACTACATGCTATGCTGGCCCTGCTATGCCATGCTGGCCACCAAATCTGGGCATGGTGGTGCACACCTGTAATTCCAAATCTAGGGAGGCTGAGACAGCAGGGTTATTACTAGTATGAACCGTGTAGCCAGACTGGGTACCAAATAAATAAAAGATAAAATTTTTAAAAGTTTTTTTGTACTTTATTTGAGGGGAAAACATACAGAGTTGACTCTTATATATGGTTTTCTTCACTCAACATTTTATGTTGTGCATGTAGTTGTAGAATGTAGTGATCCATTGATCTCTCAGTGTCATACATTGTACCCAGGGAGAAAACGGTAGCAGGAATGAGGAAGAGATAGACAAGAAGACAAGAGCTGGGTTAGGTGGTAACTCGTCTGCCTGGTTGATGAAATGACCCCCTAAACCAGCGGTTTTCAGCCTGTGGGTTGCGACCCCAATGGGGGTCGAACGACAAAAACACAGGGGTCACCTAAAGCCATTCTGAATCATAACTGCAGCAAAATTACAGTTTTGAATTAGCCACCAAAATTATTTTTTGGTTTGGGGTCACCACAACATGAGGAACTGTATTTTGGGGTCACAGCATTAGGAAGGTTGAGAACGATTACCCTAAACAGTGGTGATAAGCTTAACATTACCAAACACCTTAGACATAAAATGGAACTGTTATTTTCTTTTTCTTTCTTTCCTTTTAAAAAATGGAACTGTTATTTTCTAACAAGCATGGATATTCTAATAGTTAAATCCCTACAGAATGTTAAAAAACAATAATCACATATTTTTTCACAGAAATTTAGAAATCCAAACCATATACAACATTATAGCATGATAATCCTTCCTTCCTTCCTTCCTTCCTTCCTTCCTTCCTTCCTTCCTTCCTTCCTTCCTTCCTTCCTTCCTTCCTTTATTTCTTCTTTTCTTTTCAGAACCAGGGATTGAACTCAGGCCCTTGTGCTTACCAGCTCGAGTCTGTCTCTGTCTCTCTTTATATTACATTCAGGCTCTCCACCTTAGCCTCTGCCTTGTCTACACCCATAATCCCAGAAGTACTTCGATCCATAATCCCATCAGTACTAAAACCCATAATCCCAGGGATCGTGGATCAAGCCTCAAACTCTAGAAGTCCCTGCCCAATGACTATGTGAGGTTTTGGGGGGACAACTAGACATAAACCATAACACCCTCTATTCTGATTTTCTGTAGGTCTTTGAACATGAATGAGTGTTGGACTTTATCAAAAGCCCTTTCTGCATTGTCTTAGTTACTTTTTACTCATGGCTGGAACAAATACTCTACACTCAAAATGAAGGAAGGAAAGGTTTATTTAGCTCACAGTTTGTGGAGGTTTCAGTTCATATTCAGCAGGCCCAAGGCTGAATGGAACAGAGCATAAAACATCCAGTTCATGGCGGCAGAACAGCAACAAAATGGTGACAGAGGCAGCCAACCAACCAGGGCAGCAGAGCAACAGCCTGAATTTGTCTCTCTGTCTCTCTTTATATTACATTCAGGCTCTCTGCCTCAGCCTATCTGCCTTAGTTTACACTCATAATCCCAGAAGTACTTAGACCCATAATCCCATCAGTACTAAAACACATAATCCCAGGAATCATGAATCAAGTCTCAAACTCTAGAAGTCCCCACCGCATGATTGCATGAAGCTTTGGGGGACAACTAGACATAAACCATAACATGCATCAATAGAGACAATCATGTGGTTTTTGCCTTTGGCTCTATGGATATAGTATATTGCATTTATAGATTTGTGTATATTAAACCATCCTTGCATCTCTGGAATAAATCCTACCTGGTCATGGTGTATAACCTTATTGATGATTTTCTATATTCTCTTAGTGAGGATTTTATTGAAGATTTCTGTCATATATGTTCATGACAGAAATTGGCCTGTAGTTCTCTTCTTTAGTTGCAACTCTCTCTGGTTTTGTTATCAGTGTAATACTTGCCTCTAGGAATGATTTTGGGAGGATTACTTCCTTTTCAATTTCATTGAAGAGTTTGAGGAATATTGGGATTATATCTTCTGTAAATTTCTTGTAGAATTCAGTAGTGAATCCATCAGGTCCTGGACTTTTCTTTGTCAGTAGACTTTTTATTACATTTTGTATTTCATTGGCTGTTATTGGGTTATTGAGAGTTCTTATATCTTCTTGATTCGGTTTTGATAGGTTGTACCTTTCTAGGAATCTGTCCATTTCATCCATATCTTCAGTTCTGTAAGAGTAAAGATTCTCAAAGTAGCTGTTAATGATCTTCTTAATCTCTGCTCGATCTGTAGTAATTTCACCCTTTTTATTCCTTATTGCTTGAATTTGAGTCCTTCCTTTCCTCTTTTTGATGACGTTAACTAGGGGCTTCTCAACTTTATTTAATCTTTTAAAGAACCAGCTTTTTGATTCATTAATTCTTTGTATTGTTTTCTTTGCCCTGATTGAGTTAATTTCTGATCTAATCTTTATTATTTCCTCTCATCTTTGGGCTTTGGGTTTCATTTGCTCTTCCTTTTCTAGTTGTTTTAGGTGCTGCATGACAGTATTTATTTGTTCCCATTCTGTTTTACTAATGTGTCAGTTAAGAGCTATACATTTCCCTCTTAAGAACTGCTTTCATTGCATCCCATAAATTCCGGTAGGTTGTATTTGAATTTTCATTAAATTGTGAATATTGTTTAATTTCATCTGTAACTGACTGGTTACTGAGAAGGGTGTTGTTTAATTTCCATGTATTTCTGGGGTTCTTGTGATTTCTTTTGTCATTTATTTCCAGTTTCATTGCACTGTGGTCAGATAATATACATGATATATTTCTATTTTCTTGCATATTCTTAAGCATGACCTATGCACGAGTATGTGGTCGATTTTGGAAAATGTCCCATGTGCAGCTGAAAAAAATGTGTATTCAGAAGTGGTTGGGTGGAACACTCTGTGTATGTCCACTAATTCCAGTTGTTCCAAGATCTGGTTCAGTTCTGCTACTTCTTTGCTAATTTTTTGTCTGCTTCACCTATTTTTTTGGAATAAAGGGGTGTTCAGGTCTCCTATTAAGATTGTGGTATTAGATATTAGATTTTTCATGTCCATTAAGATTTGTCTTATATACCTTAGTGCTCCCATGTTGGGTACATACATATTTATGAGTATTACCTCTTCGTCTTGAATTTTTTCCCTAACCAGTATGTAGTGGTCTTCTTTATTTCTTTTGATCAGTCTTGGTTTGAAGTTTAGACTATCTGCAAACAGAATTGCTACCCCTGATTTTTTTGAGATGCTGGGGCATGTAGTATTGTTTTCCATCCTTTGACTTTTAGCCTATGAATTTCTTTATGAGTTAAGTGTGTTTCTTGTATACAGCATAATGTTGGATTTTGCTTCCTTATTCACTCTCTTAGTCTATTTCTTTTAATTGGAGAATTGAGTCCATTTACATTGATAGTTATAATTGAAATATATTGACTTATGATTGACATGTCTTGTACTTATTACCATTACTCACTTTTCTCCTGTTTAATTGGTTGCCTTGTTTGGTAGGTTCTTTCTGGTCTCATTTGTAGAGATCAGGTCATTTTGTTTGCCCTCTAAAGTATTTTTTAATAGTCTGTATAGTGTTGGCTTTGACATCATGAAATTCTTTAGTTGTTCCTTGTCATGGAAGTATTTCACTTCTCCCTCATACTTGAAAGAGAGGTTTGTGAGGTATAGAAGTCTGGGATGTAATTTGTTTTCATAGAAGATATGAAACACTCTGTTTCATGCTCTTCTTGGCTTCACCATTTGTGAAGAGAAATCTGCCATTATTCTGACGGGTTTTCCTTTAAATGCGATCTGTTTCTTTTCTCTAGTGGCTTTTAGTATATTATTCTTCTGCTGGATTTCTGGGATCTTGATTATTATATGTCTGAGTGTGTTTTTAGTTGGGTTTATGTTATTTGGAGTTCTGTATGCTTCAGCTACCTCAGTCGCTGATTGTTTTCTCATATTTGAGAAGTTTTCTGCTATTACTTCTTCCCATATTATTTTTATATCCTTTGTATTGACTCCTTCTTTCTCACTGATTCCTACTGATCTCATGTTGTTCATTTTTGCATCATCTTGCAGATGTTGAATTATTTTTTCCTGTATCCTGCTTGTTTTTACAAGATACTTTCTTACCTTTTCACTAGCCATGACTGTGTCTTCAAGATCTGAAACTCTATCTTCACTTGTTCATATGGCATTGCCAGCTTGTGATTGAGATTTTAATTTTGGAACTATTTCATGTGATCTATTTCTTTCCTGTATTGCTCATTCAAGGATTCCATCATTTTTCTATTCTCTAATTTTTTATCAATGTCTTAGAGGCATTTATTAACTCTTTCATTATAGTTATCCTTTCTCTTTCTGCTTCAGAGGTTGTTTCTGCTCTCATTTCCTCTCTACCTTTCTGCAGTTGTTCTTTTACTTCAGATGATATTAATTTAAAGATGGCATTTTCTACTTCTGAGGTTATTTCTGTTCTGATTCCCTCTATACTTTCCTGCAGTTTTTTTTTTTTTTACTTCAGACTCTAGTAATTCGAAGATTTCTTTTTTTACTTCAGAGGTTATCTCCAATCTGAGTTCCTCTATACATTTGTGCATTCATTTGTTTACTTCAGATGCTACTAATTCAGAGATTTCGGTTGTATGATTCTCATTTTCTTCTGTGGTAGTGTCCCCTGCATTTGTTCCAGGTGGGCTTGGGACCTGAGATTGCATTTTGCTTCTTGTCTGTATCATTCTGTATAGCAGTGACCTTTGGTGCAGAACTGCATGGTCTGCTAATATTTAAATAAGATATTATAATCAGATAATAATTACATTATCATCTCCATTGGAGTCAGAGACAGCGTGAAAATGACAATTTTATGATCAGGACAGGATACCAGATAGCATCTTTTTTTTCTTTCAGTACTGGGAATCAAACTTGGGACCTTGTACTTTCCAGGCAGGTGTTTATGCAACTGAACTGTATTCCTGGCCCTCAGATAACATCATTAAGATCAAATATGTGAGCCCAGTGTGGTGGCGCACGCCTGTAATTCCAGCACTCGGGAGGCTGAGGCAGGAGGATCAGTGCGAGTTTGAGACCAGCATGGGCTACAAAAGTGATCTCAAGGCCAGCCTGAACTGCATAGTGAGACCCTGTCTGAAAAAGACAAAAAAAAATAAAGATCAAATATGTGGCATATCAGTGAAGACAGTGGGATAAGGACCTCTGAGAATTCATTCCTGTGAATAAGGTTTTGTTTGTTTTATCTAGAGTTTTTCTGTTTTTTATTTCATTCATTTCCACTCTAAGCCCTAACATTCTTGTTAATGGGCATAAGATTTCAGTTTGTGGAGGTGACTGATTCTGGAGGTAGATTGCCTAAATTGTGAATGTATTCAATACTGCTGAATTAAACACTAAAAGTGGTTAAGATCATAAGTGTCCTTTTTTTTTTTTTTTTTTTTTGTCTTTTTGAGACAGGGACTCACTATGCAGTGCAGGCTGGCTTTCAACTTACTTTGCAGCCCAGGAGAGTCTAAAACTCACAAAAATCCTCTTGCTTCAGCCTCCAGAGTGCTGGGATCATTGGCCTATGCCAGGACCTATGCCTGGCCTACTAGTCCATTTTTTGAGACAAGGTTTTACTATCATAGTTCAGGTTGGCTTTGAACTCACTATGTAGCCCAGGCTGGCCTGAAACTCTAAGTGATCTTTCTGCCTCATTTTCCTGGGTACTGGGACTACATGCTAAGCTGAAACTATTTTTTTGTGGGACTGGGGTTCAAACTCATGACTTTGCACTTGCCCAGCAGGCTCTTGTGCCTCGGAGCTATCTCCCCAGCCCCTATTTTTGCTTTAAACTGCTGATTTTTTTTTTTATAAAAGGAAAGAATGATATGAAATATGAAGATGAAGAATCATAGTGCAGACAGTATATATGAGTATAAAACTAGGGCCCTATCCATATGGAGGAATGCAGTGCTCCATTTCTTAGAACCTGGTATATTAGATATTTATTACTTTATTACCTTTGATGGTGATACCTTTGATCCCTCTATTCTAGACAGTGTTCTAAGTACCTTTAAGTGCATTAAGTTACTTAGTGTTAACCACAATGCTATGAAATAAATTTTAATAGTATTCTGATTTTACAGGTTGGAAAACTGTCAAAAAGAAGTTGAGCCAGTCATGGTATGCACACTTGAGTCCCAGCTACTTAGGAGGCTGATCCAGGAAAGTCACTTGAATCTAAGAATTTGAGAGAAACCTAGGAAACACAATGGGATTGATAATAAGTTGTCCAGGGTTATCCAACTGACTGATAAGTAGGGGTCATTTATTTGCTCATACAAATTATGAGTCAAACTTTAAGATATATATTGGATTCAAGAAAAAATGAAACCTGTTTCTATCCTCTAAGAACCACTAAAAAGTATATAAATAACATCAACTTGGTGTTTTAAGATCAACATGTTCCAGATACCAAAGATTATTTCACCATTCTAGTGATACAGCCTTTGACATTCATAGGAGAATTTAAAAATTTCTTTGCAGGAAATTATTTTCTAAACAAACATGATAGATATTAACAAAAACAAAAAGCTTAGAATAGTTACTTAAGACAAGAGCGGGGAAAGGTCCATTGGATTTGGAAGGTAGTTCACTGGGGTGGGGTGAGATTCATCACTGGATCTGGGAGATTCACAGCAACAATACAAAGGTTTGGGAGGTAGAATGGGTGCTGTCCTCAGTGCTGAATCTTGGTTTCCATTCTAGATGGGTGCTACTAATTCTCTCTCTCTCTCTCTCTCTCTCTCTCTCTCTCTCTCTCTCTCTCCCTCTTTCCTTCCCTCCCCTCCCCTTCCTTCTCCATCCATCCCTCCCGCACTGCCCCCTCTCTCATTTTTATTGTTGTTCTTTAAATCTCATTATCTTTTACCTCACAAAACATTTTTTTTTGGTGGGACCAGGGTTCAAACTCACAACCTTGCATTTGCCAGGTAGGCACTTGTCCCACAGAGCTATCTCTCTGGCACCAAAACATACTCTTTTTATAAACACAATCAAAATAAAACATTGCATGTTTGGAGGTCATGTTCCTATAAAATTTCTATAATAACTTCCCCAAAAGTTGCTCTCAAGCTCTATATTTATCTATATTTCAGACTTTAAAAAATACTTCAGGTATCAGCTCTGTCCTGTAGACAACACTGTATTCTTCAACATTGAAATTTTCCATGGAGCTAGTCCAACAGTCAGGCTGCCAGCAGAACTCCCTATGTGGTCAAAAATAAAAGGTTTTCTACAGCCTGCCATGAAGGAGGTAGTGTCCAACTGGCTGCATGGCAATATTTCTGACCTCTTTTTAACTCATTAGGGAAAAGCAACGTAGCTTCCAAATAGCAAAAGTATTATACTATACTGATAATAGGACGACTTATTTCTGAGTTACGGCAAGGCTGGAAATATAAGTGCACTCTTGCCATCTGGCAGCAAACTCATTTCATACTGACTACCAAAGCCATTGAAATTGGATATCACTTGTGAGATGCAGAGGAGATCCTGAGGAGCATTATTTCCCCATCTGCTGTTCCCCTCAAACTCTCACAAGTGTCTACTAAATGCTGTGCCCTTTCTGGAAGATGCATTCAGTTTCTACTCTTGCCTTTCATCAACCTGTCTAATTTCTATTCACCTTTCCATTTTTGATTCCAGCAGTGCTAACAGGCTTTTCTTCACCTGGGCTCCTCAAAGCCTTGTATATCCCTCCACCATGGTTTTAGTCATGTCAAATTGAAATTGCTTACAAATGGAAGCAATTTCACTTACAAGAAAGTTCCTCAGGGAATTAGATCTCGGAGAGATAAAGGCCTGAAATTATGCCACATATTTGTTTTTGTGCTCCATAAACCAGGAATGGCATGAGTTTGCACTGGAGAAAGGGAAGACAGGTGAGAGAAAGAAAGTATGGAGAGAAAAGTCAGGGAAGGGCAGAAAAAGAAACAAAAGATAGAGGGAAAAGAGATGAGAGAGACAGAAAAAAAAGAGGAGGAACAGAATCAGGAGGAAGATGGAGGCGGAAGCTCCACCAGGAAAATTTAATGTAAACAACTATTATAGGTAGAAAGTATTGAGAGATCAAAGAAAGAGGTAGAAAAATCCAAGAATAGGGCTGGCCAAATAGCCCAGCAGATTAAGGCACCTGCTTTGGCAGGTGCAGGGACCAGGGATTTGATCCTCGGCATGACATGCTGGCCCCAACCCTGGGGTGTGTTGAGACAGCAAGTGAGACTGAGCATGGTGGTGCACACCTGTAATCCCAGTGCTTGGAAGGCTGAAAACAGGAGGATCACTACAAGTCTGATCTGAACAACCTGTACTAAAAATACAAAAAGAAAGGAAGGAAGGAAGAAAGGAAGGAAGGAAGGAAGAAAGAAAGAAAGAAAGGAAGGAAGGAAGAAAGGAAGAAAGAAAGAAAGATCCAGGATTACATAATGAAATCTTTATTGGGAATGTCAGTAGGCTGGCGAGATACCTCAGGCAAGCTTAGGCAAGTACAGGGACCATGGTTTGATTCTCCAGTACCACATGCTACACCAGCCCTGCCCCTGAGCCAGTCAAGAAAACAAAGAGTAGCTGTCAAGACTGGTGGGTCCCATGACTCTGCCTGAGGGAGAGTGCTTACATGTAAGTACTTGGGACAAGGAGGTTTCCATCCAAACTAATAGCCATGTTTTATTTCAAGCCAACATTAAAGATATAAGGCATATTATGGGTATCGACAGTTCCAGAGCCTCGTTATAAAGCTCCACATACCACCTCGTGGTTTTGTTTATTTATAGTGTGCCAAGAAGTGATTTACAGAAAAAAAAAAGGTTCTGATTACTCAACCATGGTGTCTATGACTCAAAGTGGTTGCACTAGGTTCAGCTGGATTTCTACAAAGGAAGAAAGCAAGAGTGAAAAGAGAAAAGGGGCAGGTAATATTGTGTTCTAATTATAGGAAAATCCAAATTTTCCATATATTCTATGCCTGACACCTCTTGTGATGCTCTTTACATTTTTTAGATTAGTCACATTGAGTTGGAGTAGTAGGAATGGGATGCATCAGGGGTAGAATGTGCTGCACATAAATCAGAGATGTTGTATGCAATTTGGTGTAGGATGGATCCCATCTGTTTGCTGGGGTCCTTGAGCCTCCCCAGTCTAATATCATGGCCCCTTGTCTGGACCACTGACCTCTCCACTCATCTTCCTTCCTGGCCTGTGGAAAAAGACTTTCTACTCATGACTATAAATGCAAAGGAGTCTCTTATGAAAGTTCCTTGCCCTTGCTCTTTCCCCTAGAACACCTAGTCACTGAAGTGGAGTGGTGGTGCCAAATGCAAAAACATCAAGAGGTCCATTGGACCAGGATCCACCCACTTGACCTACACCATAATGCTCACAGATACCCCTGATAGGTCTTTCCTCTCCTAGTTAATTTCCTCAGAGGGCTTGTCCCTGAGCAGGTTCTGAGGAGATGAAGGTGAGGCTCAAAAAAAGAGATGAGGGTGAGGCTCAAATATGCCTGGATGCAGAACAGCATTTCAGGATGTGGCAGTGAGCAGCATGGCTGATTTATTAAGCAGTGTTAGAAAGTGGATAAAAATGAGGAGGGCACTTCAGCTTTAGTAGCTGACAGGGTCATAGCTCTGACAAAGAGGATCAGAGTAGCCACTCAGCAAAGGACAGGGAACAGCTTCTATGAAATTGTTGGATGGCCTGGGGATTTGGCTGACCATTATCTCAGTACTAGCTTTGCAAGTGGTGTTATTGCTTGATGGGGCAGTTTGATTTCCATGAGATTATTGATTGTGCTTTGGGAGTCTCAGTTTTGTAGAGACTTGACTGTAATTCAAGGTAATTATAGATTTAGGAGGCTTTGGGGCATCCACTGGTGGTCAAATGGCCCTGTAGATCTGTTATATTAATGTCCTCAGTCTTGCAGGATAATAAGATAGATTATATAAGTTCAGAGCTGACCAACCTTGTATTGCAAGTTTTTCAGGTTTTTTTTGGGGGGGAGGGATGGCACCAGAAATCAAACTCAGGGCATTGTGCTTGCCATGCAGGTACTGTGCTGCTGAGCTATATCTTCAGCTCTATTGCCAGTTTTTAGATAGATATTTCTTAAATAATTAACACTCCTATAGGCAGAATTGAGTAGGCTTCTGACCCAAAGTTATAAGGTAATAAAGGAGACAACTACAATGTGAAAATCAAGCTTTGTTTTGCTGTTAGTTGCCCACTGGGCATCTGTAGACAAAAGCAGGTTTGAGTCTATGACTGCCTCAGAAGAAAGCATAAATAATGCTTTTAATGAGTAACTAGTTAAGGGCCCAGGAGTGCACCTCCCTTGTACCCTTACAGTGGTCTGTCTCAGTCTCACTGCCTCCTTCACCAATCTGTTCTTCCTCAGGGCTTCCAGAAAGTCCACCTGATAGGCCTGTGCCTAGCTGGACCCCAGAATTTAGGAAGCTTGATATGGCCTTCTTTCCATACTCTGGGGTTTTCTGTGGGCAGCACAAAAATCAAAGGGTACAGATGGACCATGCTTTGGTTCCTAAGGGTCAGCAAGCCATTGATGCAGCACTGGGGAAACTGCCTAGGAAAATGTGGGCAAATGCCACATCTCAGTTCTTCTCCAACCAAAATATCAATTTCCTGCTGTTAAAAAGCTTGCAGCCATCCAGGTGTGGTGGCACATGCTTGTAATCCAAGCACTTGGCTGAGGCAAGAGTGTTGTGGCAGCCAGCCCTACAAAGTGAGTTGAAGGCCAGCCTCAGCTGCACAGTGAAACCCTGTCAAAAAACAAAAAAACACCTTGTGGTCTTTTCGAAGTCTCTCTCTCTTTTTGAAGTCTCTCTCTCTCTCTCTCTCTCTCTCTCTCTCTCTCTCTCTCTCTCTCTCTCTGTCTTTTCTTGGTCTCCCTATGCAGTTCAGGCTGGCCTTGAGCTCACTTTCATAGCCCAGGCTGGTCTTGAACTCACACTGATCCTCCTGCCTTAGCCTCCCAAGTGTATCCATTGTCTTCCAAAAGCCTCCTCAAGAAGAGTAATGAGGTACCAGGGAGCTAGCTCAATAGAATAAGTGCTTGCCTGGCAAGTGCAGGGTCCTGAGTTCAATCCTCAGCACCCCCCACACACCAAAAACAAACAAACAAACAAACAAAAAGAGTAATGAACTGCACAGATGGCTAAGGCTCCAGGACACCTCTGGGTTTAGCTCTCCTAAAACCAATTCATCTTTTCTTACACCAGAGCCTGGACACAGGATGCAAATGTCTGAGACTATCCTGTCTTTATCACAGTCTTTGTCGAGTTCCCTAACTAGTAAGCCCTCTGTTCTCAAAGGGAGATTTCTCTCTTGTGTTTCATGCATGTGCAAAGCCTCATTCTTCAGATTCAAAGTCATTGTCTATGAAGAGATAAAACTCAGGAGAAAGGGGGAGATCAGGAGACCGAGGCATAATGATAAGAGAGGGAGAGGGTGACCAATGCAGAAAGTGACACAGGTGCCCTGTACTATTTCTCCCATCTTCCCCCCTTTTTGAGACAGGGTCTCATCATGTAGCTCAGACTGGCCTTGAAATCACTATGTAAGACAGGCTGGCCTCAAACTCATTGCTGTTTCAGCTTCCCAAGTGCTGGGATTGTATGCCTGTGTCACCATGCCTGGCTGTTTCTTCCCACTGTTTTCCTTCCCTCCAACTCCAGGTATCATCTTGTCTTTCTCCTCTCCTATTTTCAGAGGTAGGTTTTATTATACAGATATGTTAAGGCTAACAGACCAAGAGGCAATCAACGTTAGAGACAGTTTGTCACTTCAGTTCCCAAGGAAGTAATGTGGGAAAGCACCAATGGCTGTTAGGGGGCAGAAAGAGGAAAGGGAATTCTGGGCAGACTTTACTGTGGCTTTTGCAGGAACAAATTTGCAAGCCAAGATAATCAGGCTTATGACTTGCTACTGTAAAAGGTACGGGTGTACTCTGGGGTGTAGAGCTCATGAAATACCTGCTCTCTGGCTCTGGGTTGAATGGGGCACAGGAATGGTATGTGAGGATTTAACAAAGGAGGTTAAGCAGTGTGAGGTATTATTATTATTATTGTTGTTGTTGTTATTATTATTATTATTATTATTTTGTACAGGGTCTCACTATGGACTCATAGTGATCCTCCTGTTTTTCAGCCTCCCCAGTGCTGGGATCACAGACGTGTGCCACTACACCCAGACTATGTCAATCAGCATGCCTGGGGATGTGGCCGGTATGGCATGTGGTGCCAGGGATTGAGCCCCAGTCCCTGTGATTATGCTTAGTCCACAGAGCTATCTTGCTGGCCCTATGCAGTGTGAGTTCTACATGGAGTCCTTTCCTCTGTAGGAATTAGTTTATTTTGGGGGAGGACCATTCCACATATATAGTGAAGCTTTAAGCATTTAAGCAACTTGCCTATGAGTCTCCAGTCAACCCCCCATATGAAAACATTTGTAATTATGCAGGTAAATTGTTATGCCATTAGTATAGCAATACACTGTATGCAACATACAATAATATAAAAAAAAAATTAGGACTGGGGAGAGATGGCTCAGTGGTACAAGCACCTGCCTGGCAAGGGCAAGGTCCTGAGTTCAATCCTTGGTAGTGACAAAAAATTTTTTAATAGGATAAAATTTAAAGAAGAAAAACAGAGTCAGATGTAGTAATAGCACATACAATCCTTTTAGAGAGGCTAAAGCAAGAGGACTACAAGTCTGAGCCTTGCCTGGGCAACTTAGCCACTGAGCAGCTAAGTTTTCTGTTTCAAAGGCACATTTACAAAGGCGTGGGAGTGTGGGTCAGTGCAAATGCCCTGCAGATCAATCTTCACTACCGGGGAGAAAAAAGAAGCAAGAGAGCAAGGCAAAATAGTTAGGCCTCTGAAAGAGTTAAAAGCATACCATAGCAGGGGCTGGGGAGATAGCTCCAAGGCACAAGTGCCTGCTGGGCAAGTGCAAGGTCGTGAGTTCGAACCCTGGTCCCACAAAAAAAAAAAAAAAAAAAAAAAAGCATACCATAGCAATGCATGCACCCTCACATTTAAAAATAGCAAATCTCAGGGGCTGGGGAGATAGCTCCGAGGCACAAGTGCCTGCTGGGCAAGTGCAAGGTCGTGAGTTTGAACCCTGGTCCCACAAAAACAAAAACAAAACAAAAAATAAAAATAAAAATAGCAAATCTTGAAACAGCCCAAATGCCCATCAACCAGTGAATGGATGAAGATGATGTACTTTTCTTATAGAGTAGAATACTACTAAGCCATAAAGGATAAACTTGAGACATTTCTAGGATTCACCTTGACACCATACTCTTAAGGGGAATAAACCAGATGGACATATGTAAATACTGCATTACTTCTCTGGTGTGAGAAACCAAAAGTGTACGTAAGGACAAAATGTATAATAGCTTTGTGAAATAGGAAAAAAATGTTCAAATGTGAAAGAACTAGGGAGGGGGAAAGAAAGAAAAAGAAAAGAAAAAAAAAAACAAGAAAAAATAGACGCTGGGAGAATAGCTCAGTGAAATAAGTGCTTGCCTGGCAAGTGTAAGGACCTGAGTTTAATCCCTGCTGCCACACACACACACACACAAAAAAAAAAAAGATAAAAAGAAAAAATAGAAACAATAGAAGCAAAGCTTTTATAAATAATGAGGGGAGGAGGGGTTGAAGGGAGAGTAGGGGAAGGGAAAAAACAGAAGGCACCTCATGTATGGGTGCAAATTCCCTATGGTGAATGTGATCGTTATGCATACCTAAAATGTACCAATAAAACTAGTTAACATATAAAAAATAGTTGGGCCTCCTCTGAGGGACAGGATACTGCTACATCCAGCCCTGAAAAGCCCCTGCTAGGTTCAGTCTTTGAAGAATAAATGCAAACTGCTGAGTTGGGTATCATTCTCCAGCCTCTCCCGTCCTTGACTTGGAAACCAGGATTCAGGATTGTGGTCTTGCTCTACCCTTAGTTGATAGACCTTTCAGGGATGTTCCAGATGAGGGCTCGTCTCTCTTGGCTGACTCCTCACATAGCAGAGTGTTCTGCCACTCAGGGGCTAAAATCAATCAACTCACCTAAGGCTACTGCTGTGTGCAAGCTCATGAGGTGAATGTGCTGGGTTATCACAGAAGAAGAGGGACGGTGCTGCTCCCTAGATGTAGTGGGTCACAGAGCCAGTGCTTGCCTCCCTATACTAGGGTCTCCTCCTGGGGAGATTGTGCTTTAAGGGTCGCTGGGTAGAATCACAGTAAAATTGAAACCTTTGTCTTTTAGCAGACCAGGAATCACCAAAATGTTTCTGAAAAGAGTCACTAAGTATTGTAGGTATTGTAGGCCAAGAGTAAAATTAAAAATAGGTTTTAGCTAGTTGACTAACATGGGAAAAATGCTGTACTTTGTAGTGCTCTAAATCAAAATTCAAAATATAATGCTAATTGAATAAAAACTGATTGATGAGAAGAATGGAATTGTTTTTCTGGTGAGTAGAGGATTGCATTGAACCTAATTGATTAGTGTTCTTTCTCATTAAAATCTATTACAAATATTTTTCATGCCTATCTTCTGTCTATTCACACAAAACTGTCAAATACTGATATGAATCTACAACAGTAATTTGTCATATTCATTAATTCAAAGACGTACAAATTAGAATTCTATTAGCTTCCTTTCTCTTGACATTTGTCTTTCAGCATCTGATTACACTGCAAGCTAATCACTTCCAAATGAAGGTTAGGCAGAAGCTTCTAGATGATACAATTAAATGGATTTAGAAATATGGAAATTTCCTTTGCAATGTACCAAGAATAAAAACGCTGCTGGCATCATAGCTTGCACTTGCAAAGTAACTCCCTTGGAAGTTTGTGTGGGACTAAAGGTCTTATTTCATTCATCTTTGATACCATATATAAAGCAGCTCGAGTATTACTTGTGATTCTGGCAGTGTAACCTGACTCAGAAATGACTTTACAGAAGTGTAAGTTTCTGTGCAGTAAAGGATTAGCTCAGCAGGTTGAGGTGTTGAAACCCTTTCTATTTCAAAGAAAGTGAGCCTTGACTGATCCTGAGAAATACCATGGAAGCTCATACAATATGCTCCCTCATGAGAGTGTACTTATCCTTTAGTATCTGGGGAGCATTGCTTCCAGGATCCCCATGGACAAACAACTGAATTATGTAAAATGATGTATTTTTGTATAACTCATGAAATTCTACCTTACAGTTAAAATCATCTTAAGATTACTATAATTTTTGAAAATTCTATTTTAAAGAGAGAAAACAATTATACAGAATTTCAAAACAAGATAGTAGGAAATTAGTAATGATTACCATAATGCATATTATCTCAAATTGTTGCTTAGATTATAAGACCTGAAAAATTCATTGAACAATATAAGCACAAACTATTCTTTTCAATGAACTAAGAGAAGTTAGTAGTATCTTGTGTGTGTGTGTGTGTGTATACTTTCTTTTCCTGTCATTTTTTTCTTTTTCTTTTTTTCAGAATTTGTTATTTTATTTTATTGTTTCAGACGTTTTGTTTATTTGTTTATTTATTTATGTTTATGGACAGCTCAGCCTGTCCTGAGGGCAGGACTGGCGCAGCATGTGGTGCTGGGGATCAAACTGCGGTCCCTGCAGCTGCCTAAGCTTGCCTAAGCTTTCCTAAGCAGGCACTTTAGACCACTGAGCCATCCTGCCGGGCCATGTCATTTTTTTCTTTCCATCATCCCAGTTGCTCTTTCCTTTTGAGCAGTTTCTTTCCCTTTCGCATATGTATTCTACATTTAGAATCTTGTTTACTCTTTCAGTTTCTTATACTAGAGAGCTAATACAATGTTTATACATGTGGATCTGATTTATTTCTCTTATAAGCATGGTCTCTAGTTGTATCTATTTATCTATGAAAATCTCCAGTTTGTCCTTTATAGCTGAGTAGTGCTCAGTTGTCTAAAAATGTCACATCTTTTTTTATCCATTCCTCAGTTGATGGAAATTTGGGTTGTTTCCAAGATTTAGCTATTACAAATTGTGTTGCTAAAAACAAAGTTGCACATGTATCTCTGTGGTATGATCTTTTTCAGTTCTTCTGTGAAAATATCCAGAAGGACAATAGCTGGGTAGAATGGGATCTCTAATCCTAGTTTTTAGAGGAATCTCCGCACTGATTTCCACAGCGATTATACCAGCCTACACACCCATCAACAGTGGAGAAGGGTTCCTTTTTTCCCCAGAGCCTTGCCATCATTTGTTGTTGGTTGATTTTTTTGATGATAGTCATTCTTTCTGGGATGAGACAGAATCAATCTCTCTCTCTCTGTCTGTCTCTCTCTGTCTCTCTATCTCTCTCTCTGCCTCTCTCTGTCTGTCTCTCTGTCTCTCTCTCTGTCTCTGTCTCTGTCTCTCTCTCTCTCTCTCTCTCTCTCTCTCTCTCTCTCTCTCTCTCTCTCTCTCTCTTTGTATTTTTAGGGAAGGCTCTACAGGGTGTTCAGCGGCTTACTACTACATCAGACTCATAGTGACTTGCCTGTTTACAGCCTCCCAAGAGCTGGGATTACCGAAGCACCACTATGCCCAGTCTCATTTGCCATCTGAGAGAGTGCAGGGGCGGGGCCTGCATGGAAGGCCTGTGGATGAAACCCCTGGCCCCTTTGCAGGTGCTTTAATCCGCTGAGCTATTTGGCTGGCCCTATTTCTATTTTCTGATAACCTCTTTGATCTCCTTTTTCAGAGTACTGCAATTTTCAGTATATAGATCTTTTACTTCCTTTGTTAGATTTATTCCTATTTCACTTTTTTAGATGCTATTTTGAAAACTGTTGCTTCCCTAATTTGTCTCACAATGAATTTGTTGTTTCTGTACAAGAATGTATTGATCCCTGAGTGTTGAATGTATATCCAGCTATGCTTCTGAAGTTGCTTATTGATTCTAGAATTCCTTTTTTTTTTTTGTCTTTTTGAGACAGGGTTTCACTATGCAGTTGAGGCTGGCCTTGAGCTCACTTTTGTAGCCCAGGCTAGTCTCGAACTTGCACCAATCCTCCTGCCTCAGCCTCCCTAGTGCTGGGATTACAGGCGTGAACTACCACACCCAGCGATTCTAGAATTCTTTTGGTGGACTTTTTTGAGGTCTCCTATGTAGGATACCACATTATTTACGAATAATGGTAATTTAACTGTTTGTCTTCCTATCATTATTCTTTTTATTTCTCTCTTATCTAACTACTCTGGATAATGTTTCCAGAACTATATTGAATAGGAGTGGTGAAAACGGGCATCCTTCCTTGTCCCTTATTTTAGAATGAAAGCTTTCAGTTTTTGTCCATTTAATGTGATATTGGCTGTTGGTTTGTCATAGATGGCTTTTTATTTATGTTTTATTTTGTTTATTTATTTTGGCTGGCTCAGCCTGCCCTGGGGGTGGGGCTGGTGCAGCATGTGGTGCCAGGAATCAAACCGTAGTCTCTGCAGTTGCCTAAGCTTTCCTAAGTAGGTACTTTAGACCACTGAGCCATCTCTCTGGCCCAGGGGTAAATTTTTTTAAGTTCTTTATATATTCTAAATAGTATTCCTTTTTTCTAATTTTTTTTAAATTTAACGATGGTTATATTACCTATTTTCATCATCGGATTAGTTTAGATTAATAGATATAGGTATATAAGATTGATCAAACAATTAAACATTAACACTTTCAATAAACATTGTTTTCTTTAACAGTTGACACACTGCATATTGTCCTGACAGTAGTTATACGGAGCACAGGGTGTGGGCATGATACACCTTATAGATGGCTTTTTATCAAATTCAGGTAAAGACCATCTATTCTGAATTTCTGTAGAGTTTTATCATTATTGAATCTGAATCTTGGGTTTTGTCAAAAGCTTTTTCTGCATCTATTGAGATGATTGCATGATTTGTCTTTGGCTCTGTGGATATGGTGTATTATGATTATTGACTTGTGTATGTTGAGCCATTCCTGCATTTCTGGGAGGAATCCCACTTGGTCATAGGCCATAGTATAAAATCTTTTGCTTTTTTAAAAGATGATGTGAAGGTGTTTGTTTGTTTATTTTTTTGTTTGGTGGGCTCAGGCTGCCTTAAGCATGGGTGTATGATCGAACTGCCATCCCCTGTGCCTGACTGGGATTGCCTGTATAGGCACTTAAACCACTGAGTTAACTCCAAAAGCCCCTAAAATCTTGATGAATTGCTGAATTCTGTCTGCTAGCATATAACTGAGGATCTTTGCCTCTCTGCTCAGTAGAGAGACTGGCCTGTATATCTCTCTCTCTTTTTTTTTTTTTTTTAGGTCTTTCTCTGGTTTTGGCATCAGGGCAATACTTGCCTTCAGGAATGAGTTAGGGAGAATGGCTTTTCTTTTAATTTCATAAAAGTGTTTGAGGAGTATTAGCATTACATCTTATCTATACTTCTTGCAGAATTCAGCTGTGAATCTGTCAAGACTTGGACTTTTCTTTGTTGATAAGTTTTCAATTTCATCAACTAATGTTGGGTCATTCAGTTATTTTTATCATCTTGATTCAGCTTTGGTAATGCATATGTTTCTAAGAATCTGCTCATTTTTTCGGTGTTTTCCATACTACACGAGTAAAGATTTTGAAGTAGATATTGACAATTTTCTGAATTTCTACAGGACCTGTAGCGATTTTACCCTTTTCATTCCTCACTGTATGAATTTGAGTTGTTTTTCTTTTCCTTTCTTTTTTTTTTTTTTTTTTTTTTTTTTTTTTTTTTTTTTTTTTTTTTTTTTTTTTTTTTTTTTTTTTTTTTTTTTTTAATAAGGCTGGGTAGGGGTTTATTTATTTTTTCAAAGAACCAACTGTGGGATCCAGGGAGATAGCTCAGTAGAATAAGCACTTTCATGGCAAGCACAAGATCCTGAGTTCAATCCCCATCACAACAACAACAACAACAACAACAAAAAGACTGTAGTCATAACCAACCAACTGTTTAATTCATTAATTCTTTGTATTGTTTTCTTGTGTCAATTGTGTGAATTTATGCTCTGATCTTTATAATTTCCTCCCTTCTATGGGCTTTGGGCTTGACTTGTTCTCCTTTTTAATAAGGTTGATGTGCAGCATTAAGTTGTTTATTTGTGCTGATTCTTTTTTCCTCATGTGAGAATTTTTTTAAGTATAGTATTTCCTTAACTTTATTTATTTATTTATTTATTTATTTATTTATCTATGTTATGGTCAGCTGAAGGTAGGGCTGGCACAGCATGTAGTGTCAGAGATCGAACCACGGTCCCTGCAATTGCCTAAGCTTGTGTAAGCTTGCCTAAGCAGGCACTTTAGAACACTGAGCTATCTCGCCGGCCCCTCATGTGAGAATTAACCATGATGAATTTCCTTCTTAGGACTGGTTTCATTATATCCCTTAGATTCAAGTAAATTGTATTTGCATTTTTATTTTACTTTTTTTTTCCAATTCTTTTATTGTTTAAATTTAACAATGGTTATATTACATATTTTCATCATCGGATCAGTTTAGATTAATACATATAGGTATATAAGATTGATCAAACAACTAAACATTAACTTTTCTAAATCCACATTACTTTTTTTTTTCTTTTCCCCCTTTTTTTCTTTGAAAGTTGACATATTACATATTGTCCTCACAATCACTCTATAGAGTGCAGTGTGTGGGCATGACCCACCTCCCTATTAATGTTGCATAGAAAAAAGAAAGAAAGAAAGAAAAAAAAAAACAGGAAAGAATATACTTCCCTTTGGACTAAGAGGAAGCAGATACATATACAATCAAAGGTTTTGCAATTGCAGTGTGCCACCAGTGAAGCTTGTGACGTTGGAGGCTATTGAATCT
>PVJA010004317.1:0-87270 GCA_004027025.1 Myocastor coypus
TTTTTTTTTTTTTTTTTTTTTTTTCCTTTTTCTTTAAGAGTGAAGTGTGGGGGACTTGCTGGAGGAATGAATGTCAAGCTCTGGGGCCAAAGCCAGCAGGCTGCGTAAGCAGCAGCAAGGTGAGGCCGGTGAAGCACAGGGTGTCTGGCTCCTGCCCTGCTCACTCCCGCATGGAAGCTGCTTAGCCCCGAGACAGTTCCTTGCCCAACCTGCTTTTCTTTTTCTTGTTCTCCCTCTCTTCCTCCTCTTGTTCCTCCTTTCTCTCCAGCTCCTCTGCTCCTTTTTTTTTCTCTTCTACTAATAGTCTAAATAAAAGCCCAAGAGTTCTTGGCTGTAAAGCTGCTACTGGGAGTCTCCCCAGTGCCAAGAGCTCTTGGCAGAGGTGGCTCCTCTGGGCTTGGTGGTGACTGAACAGAGTCTCACCTCAGAGTAATCTTCCATTCCGTACACGGCCCTGGTCCCACACTGCCACGCTGAGGTGCTTGAGGTTTAAATGCTTTGTAGGTAAGTAAAACCTGCCCTGGCACTGGCTAACTGAACTAACCAGCTTCGTTTTTCTTCTCTTCTTCCTTTCCCTCCTTTTCCTTGCCTTTGTCAGCCCTGACAATTTCTCTCACTGCCTCTCTTCTCTTCTGCATCAGGCTTTCTTTCAGCCCACAGGCAGCTAAATCCTTCGAGTGCTTTTCCTCCCCCTAGCAGCTGTCTGTTCCGAGGCTGCTTCTCACCTGCAGCAGTGTCATTCCACACCTTTCCCAGCTCTGCAGTGCCAGCTACGCATAGGCCAGATGTTCCCCTTTGATTTGGGGGTGATGCTCAGAACAGAACAGGAAGCAGGTTGAAGCAGGCCTTCTGGGTGTGCTGGAATCCTCGGACTTCTTTTTGGTTTTGCTGTAGAAAGGACATAAGTTTCCATCTCTCTTTCCTAACAGGCCATGTCTGCCTTTCCACATGACCTTGAATTGCCCTTTTTCCTTGGCCAGCATGGCTGTTCACCTCTGGAGCACTTCTTGGGAACTCTGAGAAGCCCCCAAGTGCTTCCTGCTGGGCTCTTTCTCAGCTTCTGAAGAGCTCCTTTGCTGTGCTTAGCTGTTTTATTCAGTGAAGTGCAGACCGGCCCAGCACTGTCTCTGTGGAGTTCAGGATACACAAGGCTGGAGAGCAGGGGCCAGATGAAGCCTCCTGGCTTCTGAGGAGCAGCTCATTACATCCGACCCTGCCCTGATGCCAACCTTGGACTAGAGGAGCTGGGTCGGATAGTGCAGAGTATTTTAGGTCCTAATAGGGCTGCGGTCATGCTGTCAATTATTACACAGGTTTAAGAGCTAACATCCATTTGGCTGGGTGCCAAGGCAGAATAATTACATGTTCAATAAAGCCCTGAGGTGAAGGGAAGGGAAATTTATAGTAAAGGCAGCTCATTACTGTCCAGGCCAGCCATGCTCTGGCCTTGAACTTCAGCTAGATACCTCTGTGCATCTCGTTGGTTGAAATGTTCATTGCAGCACTCACCAAAAATGGAGAGAAACTTGAAATAAAAGCAGATAACTGGCTATGTAGTAAGAAAATGGGAAGCACCCCGAGCATCGCTTGGCCTACTTCCTTCCGTTAATTCTTTTATGTAAATTGCTTCCTCCCTGTGCCTTGGGCATAATAAATGCTAATTGACAGAAAGAAAAAAAGATGTCACAAATGGAGCAACAACTAAAATGCAAACCACATTTTCACTAGCACCATGTGCTTTACCACCAAAGGTTAATGGGAAATCGATCCATAAATCAATCAGTGGAAGACTTTCAGAAAAAGCAATGAGTTTTTATCTATTTGGTAAAAACTATGGAAACTGCTTAATCTCTCGAGTCCCTGTGATAAATGGAATTGGGTGAACATGTGGATTCAGAAGAATGATGCTGTCACCTCTATGTGCCATGCAACTTTTGGGTGTTTACAGTCATACAAAAAGGAAAAAGGAACCCCTGGCTCCAGGCTGGAATTGCTTTCCAACCAAGAAAATCAAGTAGGGAAGGAGCTTACCTGCCTTCACACCTGCCTCAGACCCTGCTGAAGTCGTTCAAACCTTCCGATCCCAACCTGCCTCCCCCATTCCCTCCCACCAAAACCACAATAGAGACCCTTTCTGCCCCTCCCTCTGCCCTTGACTGGCCCTACTGCTTCCCTGTGTGGTGATCTTGCAATCTGTGAGAATAACAAGCATTTCTTTTTAATAATGCGTTGGCCTCACCATACCTGAGCACTAACAAGACCTATCTCACAGAACACACCCCATAGGGTCATCCTTGCACTAGCCTGAGCCAAGCAGACAGAACTATCCAAAGGAAACTCTTATTAGTAGTATTGGTATTCTCAAAGAGAAATTTAGGCCTTTGGCAGTTGTATTAGCCAGCTTCCTGTTACTGTAACAAATGCCTGGAATAATCAGTTTATAGAGAGAGAAGGTTTACTTTGACTTTCAGGTTTGGAGGGTTCAGTCCCTGATCCATTGGCCCTAAGGTGTTGAGTCTGTGGGGAGGCAGCATATCATGGTAGGAGCAGAACCACTCATGATAAACCGAGGAACAAAAGGAAAAGATGAAGAAAGGACTCTGGGGCCACTTCCTCAGTAACCTAAGGGCCTCCACTGAGGTCTGCCTTTTAGAGTGCCCACCACCTGCCAGTAAGAAGAATAAGAGTCTGCTCTGGGGACCATTCATCCTCTTGGAGGCCCAGGTAGCAGCCACTCATCTCCCACTTACCTTTGATGACATTGTGGAGATTAGGAAGGGGACTGTCAGGATTTTTAGGGGACTTAAGTTACAATCTCATCAAAAGTAACTTACAAATGGTTGTAAACACCAGGCAGAAACAAAGCCATGCTACTGCTCCGGCTGGTTGACACTCATACTGCTTCCGGAAAGCACTCTGCCACCATAGATAGATGCTTTTAAGTTAGGGGTAAAGTTGGCTACCACAAGACAGCTGTCCAGATGAGCACATTTCTAAGAGATAACTAGCCAAAGACTTCAGGTGGAAACAGTAATCAATTACCAAAATAGCCGTAGTCAGCTTCTGTTGCCATACTGCTCCTGGCTAACACACAGGACAGTGCATTTCCTGAAGCAACTGTCACCCCAGTACCATGCTGGTGAAAAGCAGCTAACACAAGAGAGATTCGCACTTCAGCACTGATCCTGCTAATCCTCTCTAGCTTGAAGTGACTTTTGAACACAGGTAGAAAAACACCATGTGGCTTTCTAAGATCCAAGCACTAAAATACCACGCAAACCCCATATATTCTTTTAAAGATGTGCTTCTCAAGGGAGCCTTGGTCACCCAAGCTACAGCCAGTTTTTAAGTCTGAGTCACACAGTTAATCGGGCTTAGCTGACCAAGTGGTCATAGCTAATCCCTCTCAGTGTGCGATTCCGTTTTTGTGTGTGTGTGTGTGTGTGTGTGTGTGTGTGTGTGCCTTGAAATTTGATGGATGACTCTTGGTGAGTGCAGGGTAGAATATTTGCTATACTTGGGTGTACCTAACCCAGATCATACATGCCCAGGTCTTCCAAAGGAGGACAGGGTACAGCAGGTATAATAGATTTTTGTCCCTACAGTTTATTGTCCCTATAATAAAATACTTGACATTTACTAAAATACTTAGTAAAAAGAGGCTTATTGTAGCTCATGGTTGGGGAGTTTCTAAGACCAAAATTTGACAACCCTACTGGTTCGAGCCTTTAGCTTGGGTGGCATATGGTAAGGGCAGGAACCCATGTCAATACAAGTACCCTCATCTCAGATCAGGTGAAGAGAGAGAGAAGACAATCGGCACCCCACTGGTCTGTCCAAGAGCAGGAGCCCCATCCAAGTAACCAAAAGACCTTCCGCAGTATACTGCCTCCAAAGATCACCAGCGTGGGGAGACCAGCCTTTTACACAGGGACTTTGGGGATCACTCAACCAGACTGTAACAGTGGGTCAGCAAAATGAGTTCCTGTTATTCATTTTAGTATCAGTCTTTTTTTTTTTGGCCTGAAAGGAGGTGGCACTGACTGTAAATAGTGGAGCCTCTGGACTGCACCTCTGCACATGTGCTTTTTTTTTGTCTGAATCTCATCTTTATCTACATCAGCCGCCTACTTTGCATTTCCATGTGGTTCCCAGCAGAATATCTTAATTAAACACCTGTGTCCAGAATTAAACATTATTATCATTGTTGTTATTATTATCATTATTTTTGTACTAGGGATTGAACTCAGGACCTTATATTTGCCAGGCAGATGCTCAAGTCACTGAGCTATCTCCCTAGCCCCAAGAATTAAACATTATTGACCCAGAACTCTTCCTCACCTGTATGTCCCAAATTCAGTGACAAGTGTCCCCTACATTGTTGCTTAGAGCAGAACTCTGAGTGCTCTTTGACTTTTCCACCCTGTCTTTTCTCCTCAGATTTCTGTTGACATCTCAATGTTGTCCACATATTTGTGGCCTCACTGCTGTCTTTCATATCAGACCACCAGTCTTTCCCCAAGGCCACTGTAACAGGCCCCTCACCAGCTCCTGTGTCAGCTCTGTCTCCTCTTATAAACCATGCTTCCCATGGCAGCCAGAGTGATCTATTATAATGCATCAGACAGATCATGTCTGTGAAGAAAATTCCCTATTAAGAATAAATGGTCAAGACACTTAGTACAATGAATATGTCAGAGGTGTTTGTTTCGATCAAATCAGAAAGGGTAAAGGTACAGAAATGACACTTTCTTAGGGGAAAAAGACCCAAAAGGAATTCAAATTCCATGGAATTGCAAATAGTAGGCTGAGGACAGCTTTCTGCGCCAATACTGGTATGTTGTTTAAGGGTGACATGGCACTTTGAAGGTCTAGGTGTATGTTTTAAAAATTCTTATGAACTAGCTTTCATCAGAGCAGGAATGAAATAAGGCTCAGTCCCACACAAAAACATGGGGCCTTCACCCCAACATGGGTTAGGATTGATATTCTAAGAATCTTTGTCCTATAAAATATTCTAAGCCTTTTCCTTAATGATGACCTATAAAAGGCTTCTCAGTTCATGGCCTGGCTCTCCATGACAACTGAGTTAAGTTTTTCACCTTCATAAGCTTCTTTGCTAACAACTCATTAGCATCCTGCAATCTCTGAGTTCAGCATAATTTTTAATAACAATTTTTAGTAACTATCAAAGTTGTAGGTGTTACGGTTTCCCATGAACAAAAGTGGGATTTACAATTTCCTGCATCCACACATTATTCCTGTGTGTTATACTATTGTAGTTTTACTCTTTTAAATAAAATTCTTTATCCTAAATCCTTATCCCAGGGCCCTGGGCCAGCATCTTCCATGCCACCCACTGGGCCTTCTTTCTCCCCTCAAACACTCAGACTTTAGAGGATCCTTTTTCCTTCCCTCTGGCTGACTGCTTTTCCCTGGCTCCTTCTGGCATTTCACTCTTCAGGTCTCAAGCTAAACATCATTTCAGTCTACTTCTATCAGCTAAGAATATATTGAGCTACAAGTGGCAGAACACAAAGCTAGGTATAGTACTAAAAAAAAAATAGAGACATATTTTTCTTCCATGAGCCACCTTGAAAGGTAGCTGCTGCCTTTGGCTTGGTGGCTTGAGGACATCAGCCAGGGCTTGACTCTTAGGAATATGTGCTCTATCTGATTTCTGTCTTCATGCTTGCTTTCACTGCAAGGCCTCAGGGGTCCAGATGGCTCATTTACTCTGAGGCAGAGAGTACAGGGAAAGCCAAAGGTCTTTTTATCGCCAAGCGGGAGCTGAAGCCTCTCTTACTCCACCAGCCCATTGTCTGTTGAATCTCACTGGGTGGAGGCCACTCACCGACCATTGGGAATTCGACACCAGAGTGCTTTAGAGCAGGCGTGATTCTTTCCTAGGTGAAGAGGCTTCTCACCATCAGGAATCCCATGTACTTCCTGAACATGTCAAGTTATTTTTAGAAGGTCCAGGAGTGGGTGTGGAGGGGACTGACTGGTGTTGGCCATACCCAGTTCTGTGGCATTCCGTCTTGTCATCCTAGCTGTAGCCTTTATTGTAACAGCCATCATCTGTAAGGCCCAGTGCAATCCTTTGCTTATTATCTGTGTCTTTCCCACTGGAAGGAAAATATCCTCTATGGGGGGGGTGGGCTTTTCTGTCTTGTTCATAACTGTAACCCCATAGTGACATAGCCATAGTGACTAAGTGACATTGTTTCATGGGTGTAGCAGGTACCTGCTGCTCGCTTATTTCACAACCATTGGTCCCATCTTCGTCTTCACTGCAGCCATGGGAGGCCATCCCTTGCTATATTTTCTCATTGGTGTTGACAGAGTATAAGATATTCTGTGTCCCAGCACCACCAGAGCCCCTGGCCCCAGCCACTTGTAGCCCATAGATACAGGTCAGTTGTCTCTTGGAGGGATGCTCAGCCAGTGGTGTTGTGAACTTTATGATGAATTCTCTGGCCTGTGTACATTAGTTGGATAATTCTAGGGTTCTGTGTGCTGCCCAGTGCTCTAGTGGAAGAGAATTCTTTCCCCAGTGTTTACTGCCCAGTGCCTATTGGAGACAGAATAAGGACCGCCTGAGGATGTCCTGTGAGTATGTTCTTTCATGGCAGAGGAACCTTGCACATGTGATTGAATTTCAGATTTCACCTTGGGAGCGTACTCTGAGCTATCCGGGTGGGCCCAATCAAATCAGGTGGGTTCTTTAAAGCGGAGACTTTCTCCCAGATGTGGTCAGAAAAAGGGTTTGAGAGATGTGATATTGTTGGCTCTGAGAATCCAAGAAGGGCCACAAGTCAAAGAAAGCGAGTATCTTCCAGAAACTGGGCAAAAGAAAGAGGGTAGTGTCTCCTCGAGAGTTTGATTTCAACTCAGTGAGATCTACCTTGGACTTCAGGCCCACAGAACTGAGAGGCACAGCAGTGCCTCGCTTACCATGGAGGTTACGTTTCAGGCATCTCCATAGTAAGCGAAAATCAGTGAAGTAGCGACATTATACTTATGTCAGTATTTACATATATTTTAAGGTTTTATAAACCCTTATGACACTCTTATAAACTTTTCCCACACTTTAAAGAATACTTCTAAGGGGGTCCTGAGTGGGTGGTCCCCAGGAAGCTGTCTCTTCCAGGGGCTTTTTGTGTGTGTGTGTCTTTTTGAGGCAGGGTCTCACTATGCAGTTCAGACTGACCTTGAGCTCATTTCTATAGCCCAGGCTGGTCTCAAACTCGCACTGATCCTCCTGCCTTAGCCTCCCAAGTGCTGGGATTACAGGCATGCGCTATCATGCCCAGCTATCTTCCAGGGACTTTTATAGAGGAAAACCATGTGGTGAGGTGGGTCTAAGGTGGTGGAGAAGACATGGGAACTCACTTAGGTGGGCATGAGATGGTACAAAACTATGGCCAACCAATGAGATTACGGGCACTGTTGCTCAGGTAAAATTGATTAAAACCAGGATCAAATGGGAAAGCAAGTCCCATAAACAAGCAGGCAAGAATACCACACAAGGTCTCTTCCTGTTGGGCTTGGGCTAGTGATTCTTTCAGGCTCTTTGAAGGTGACTGATACTTATTTAGCATATCAATCCCTGATGCCCATCCTTAGGGAAGTATGTGGCTATATTGTTTCCTCTTGCCTTGAGATCCGGCCCACCACAGATAAGTGTCTGTCTACAGTTGTAAAGTCATCTTGTCTTCTATGTCATCATTGAGGGCCTGGCCCTGTCTAATTATTAACCATTTTCTAAACCTGAAAACCTACATAATTTTAAAAAACATACGTGTATTGTATGGTACTGCAAAATCCTACAATGTAGCAAAAAAATCCACAATAAATAAGTTAGTTTAATATTTCTTAAAAACCCATGAAACAGTGAGTCTGAGAAAGCTGAACCACCAAATAGGGAGGGACTACTATACTAACTGTGTCAGCGTTGTGTTACGCTGCTGCATTGTGGTCATTTCTTACTGTGGCAAAAGCTTAATATGCTCAAGGGAACCAGTACTTAAGAGGTACTTTTTTTCTTTCTTTTCTTTTCTTTTTTTTTTTAAGGAAGGGTCTACAGGATGTTCAAGTTCTCTTTACTAGACTGAACTCATAGTGATGCACTTGTACACAGTCTCCTAAAAACTGGGATTATAGACACGCGCCACCACGCCAGTCTTACTTATATTTACTTTTTCTCCTGTTTTTGTATCTCCCCAGACCTAGCACCTACTACCAAGTATTATGATTGCCTACACCCAAATTCTGTCCTCAGGTGGTGGCTAAAAGAGAAGCCAAACCCATTAAAGGACAGGCTTTCTGCTGGTCTTTGAGGGGCTCTTGTCCTCCTACCCTGCTTCTCACCTTCAGGGATTCTGGAATTCCTTCAGGAGGCAACAAAGATCCTTGAAACTCCAAGCTTCTGGGCAAATTTACAAGTTCTTTCAGAAATCTATATCTTTATCAAATGAATAATTACTGTTGTATTTGGCTTCGAATTATTTAACAACCATGATCATTTTAAATGATATATTTTACTGATTGATTATTTCTCAATAAACATTGTCACCCTGATGTATATTATTTGGAAGGAAGTCTATGCCTGAAAGAAACATTATGTCCCCAACTATGGTATTTTAATTGAGCTCAGGTCTTTTGAAAATGCACTAGTCTGATTTGCCTGATGGTATTAAGAAGCATTAGTCATCCCAGGTATCAGGGAGAACATTATCAGCGCGTGGCTCCAACACAGAACATGTTTATGACAAGTGTCTGACCACTCAGCTTCCTCCTATATGTAGCCCACGTCACGAGGCAGCATGGGCTCTGACATGTGGTAGCCGACACGGTGGCAGACAGGAGTCTTACGCTATCTTACAGGCTCCCGCGCCCCGCAGGCTTCTTCGTGACGCTGTTTTTCAGTACTACCATTACCCTGTTCCAGTCTGGACAGGGTCAAGTCATGCTCTTGACAAGGATTAATGCTGAAAAGCTACTAGAAGCCACGGGCGACAGGAATCCTAGTCCGCTCAGAAATTCTCTCATGTACACGCAGCTGCCTTAGGAGAGATGTTGCTATAAAGAGCAAGAATGCAGTGATTTCCTGAGCACTAACCCAGTGCTTTGGTAACTTGCGTTGTTAGCCCCCTGAGAAGGCAGGGGGCAGCTGCCTGCAGCATTTGTTCTGCTGGATAGCTGCTCAGCATCTGGCCAGAGGAGCCACTGCAGGGAGCCCAGGCCATATCACAGCTCGCACCTCAAGGCCGCCCATCAGCGCGCATGCCTCTTCCTTAGCTCAATCCAGTGCGTCTTTAAAAAGCATGGGTGTGAAGGCAAAACGGTGCTTCAGCCATCCACCATAAAGGAGATGCAGGCCTGGGTCGATAAACTCACCACCCAGGTCACTATCTTCAGTCACAGGAGGTCGACAGCCTGTAAGCTTATGAGTCTCCAGTGTCGGCACCTGTGACTGCAGGACCAGTGGCCAACTCCCCGGAGAACCAGAGGGGAAGCGGGTAATTATGGGCCTTGGAAACACTCGTTGTTCCAGCAGCTACTTAGGTTGCTGAGGCTGGAAGGTGGCAAGTTCAAGGCCAGCCTGAGCAGCGACCTCAAAATTAAAAGGGTTGGGGATGTGCTAGAACTCTCCTGAGCGCTAGCCCTTGTACCCAAAAGGAAAATGAAATGCTCCAAGGAGCTGCACAGGCCAACCAAGCCGTAAAAGAGTCAATGATGAAGAGCAGATGTTTACATAATCATGCACATCAAAGAGGAGAAAGAATGTGCAAGAAGAGAGGGACAAGGCTTTATTCCAGAATCTGGATTGGCTCTGAACAAGATTTTGATGTGTAAAGTTTTCCCTGGCCCCTCTCCATCCCTGTCTGCTGGCTAGAAGTCCTCTTCTTCCCCCAGGGGACATCAATCCTCTTGCGGCCCATACCTGCGGCCACATTGAGTCAGGCAGGCTTTCACTCCCAACCTTTCTGCCTTATCAAATCAGTCTGTCCCGTGCCCCCTGTACCCCAATGTCTGCCGGCTGACCAGGGTGTAATGATTGGCAAAGAAGCTGTCTGTGGTAACTCGCCAGGAGCTTACATTGTTAAGAAGACCAGTTTCTCTCTTTAGGTGAAGCTGCACGATTGGGACCTTAATACAGAGACCCAGATGGCTACGATGAATGCACAGCAGTGTCTCTACCCACCTCCACCAGCACCCCAGCCCACCCCCACCGGGGCCTCTTCCTGGTGGCTGTCAGCACATCCTGGCTGCCGCTGCCTGCACGCCCTTGCTTGCTCTCTAGTGCGAGCCTATTTAAAGGTCACCACCTCAGAAGCTGCTTTCCTGTCCACATCCTCTAAAGCTGCATTCTGTCCACTCATCTCCCTTTACCTTGCCCCATTTTCTGTTTTTGTGTTTAAGCACTACCTGTCTGTCTACCTACCTACCTGCTATCCAACACTCCTGGGCTATAAAGGTCGATAATAAAACTAAAGAGTGGGAGTTCCACAAGACAGACCACGGTCTTTTTGCACCAGGCAGGGCTTTCTATCCTTCCCACCCTTCCTCAGAAGCTTGAACTCACATCATACGGCCAGTGTGATGCTCCACCTTGCAGTCTTATTCTTTAGAACGTATCATTTTCTGTGGCAGCCTCAGTCTCCAGTCCACAAATGGTGTGAAGTTAGGGACAAATGGTTGAACATGTTGTGCCCTTTTACTCCTGTGTTAGGAATAGTATCTATGCCTCTGTCATATTTGATTTCAGAGGACTGACCATCCACCCAGAACACATTATTAAAAATGACCTTTAAACAAATGTACAAATTTAAGTTAGGGGGCTTTTGCCAAGAAGAACTAAATGTTGGCTGAAGTAGTAATTATGTAAAGTGTCCCCCAAAAGGCATTGTAGCTGATCGATGGGCCTATAAAAGTGAATCATTAGGGCTTCAACGTCATCAGCAGGCTAATCCATCAATCCATCGATGAGCTCATAGCCCCATGGACCCACTGAGAGTGCAGGTCTACTTGGATGTAGCAGGTTACTGTCTTTGACTTTTTAAATTTTAATTTAATTTTAGGAAAGGGTTTACAAGGTGTTCAGGGTCTCACTACTAGATTGGACTCATAGTGATCTGCCTGTTTACAGCCTTTCAAGAGCTAGGATTACAGGTGCACACCACCACGCCCAGTCTCAATTGTCATCTCAGCATGCCCTGGGACTGGGCTGGCATAGAAGGCCCAAGGATCACTCCACCTGTTATGGTTTGTGTATAGGTGTTCCCCCAAAGCCTCGTGCAGTCATGGGGCAGCTTCTGGAATTTGTAATTGATTATTGTGTAGATGGGTGCCACACCTGCCCTGGGGAAAGTGATTTGCATTTCAATGTAAGGCAGGAAGAGAAGTTAGCTGCTTGCCATGCTGCTAGCTCTCTCCCTGTGCTCTTGCTCTTAGCTGCCGCCATGGAAGGTTGCCTTCTGCCACGTGCCAGTCTGCTTTGGAGCCAGTTGAATATGGATTGAAACCTCCAGTAACTGTGAGCTAAATAAACCTTTCCTTCCCTCATTTTGAGTGTCGGGTGTTTGTCCCAGCCAGGAGAGAAGAGTAACTAAGGCACCACCCTACCCCTGCACCTGCTTGGAGGCGCTTTAATCTGCTGAGCTATTCAGCTGGCCCCAGGTCACTGGCTTTGAGAACTACTACATCCCTGCCTCTTCCTGGTTCCTGAGCAGCTTCAGTCAGCCATGGTGCTTCTGCCTTGCAGCTGGCTAACCAGGGACTGCTACTTCCAGAACCATGAGCCAAAATAAATCTTTTCTCTTTCACGTTGTTTTATTTCTCAGATATCACAGTAGCAGAAAGCACTGAGCCCCTGGAGGGACCAATTAGAAATCATTTAGGAATAGAAAACTGGGAAGCAAGAGAAAGTCTGCCTTCCCTAAGCTTCTGCTTTCCCTCCCCCGTCCAGCAAGACTCCTTTTAATATTCCAGCGTCCCAGCCCCAACAAGGTCCCTTTCTCGTCGTCCTCTGCTCATCAGAACCTGCTCATCGGGGAAGAGTTTATCAATGAAGGAGCCAACTTTAAACGTTGTGTCTCCCAGGAGGCATGATATTTTTACATGGAGATGTAAGATTCATCTCTAGAAATGAAGCTCCAAACTGCACGTTCTCTCAGAAAGCTGTCCCTGACACCCAGGGCCATGTTCACTGTTCCATTTGGGTCCCCTAGCACTGTGTACCTGTCTCCATCATGTGTCTGCCACTTTTCAGATGGGCTGCTAAGCTGCATGGAGACAAGGGATCTTCCAAGCTCTAAGGGCAGGCAAGTCTTGATAAGGAGAGCAGGTGCCGAAAATCACTGAGGAAAGGAACCAGTGATTGAATGGCTGCATCTGTTCCCTAGGGCAGAGCAGACGTCTTGAAGGCACCAGTGGCAAATGACTCGCTCTCTATCTGCAAGGCGACAGTGCAGAGCCGAGGTAGTGCCCCACAGCCAGACTGCCCGGCTGCACGTCCAAATCTTACCACTTAGGAGCTGGCTGTGACCCCTCCTCCCAGCCCGCTTTGTAAAATGGATACAATAATAGCTCACTTACCTCATAGGAAGAGGCGATGATTAAAGAACATGGACAGGTTCCTGCCACACGAACAGTAGCTATGACTGTCATTATCAGTCGAATTCTTAGTACCTGCAGAGCAGAAATGCAGTAAATGGTCTCCTCGAGGGCTGGTCACAGATGGTCAAGGGACAGTGACACAAATCCTCCCTTCCCCCAAGTCCCACCTCATTCATGCACGCAGAGAGGGGGCCTTGGCACAGAGGATAAAAAGGTAAGAAGGAAAGGTACCGAACATAAACTCCATCAACCACTGGCCTCACCTCCAAGGAGGAAGTACTTTGCTGGGTTGTTTTCAGAAGCTGAACTGTTATCAGTGGCATTTTTACCAAATTTCCTTAGTTAAACCCCTCAGCTACATCTGAAATTAGGATAGGTCCCAATTAATTGATTTTGCTCTATTGCAGTGAAATAATTATATATACTATGAAGTTGCCATACACACAAATGCACAATAAATTATGCTTTATTTTTTTCATAATTTTTATTTAGCCTTCTGTGACCTAATTACTCAGAGTCAGGGCACACTAGAATGTGAGTGTTACATGGACATTGTTGTTATTATTTGGCCTCATTTTAACATACTGTCGTGCTAGTGTCTTGTAGTGATTTGATTTTTAAAAATTATTGCATAAAGAGATCTGACCTTTTGAGAAAAACCATGTGCTTGAAGTGAAATTCAAGCACTTGATGCATGAAATCTATTGGCGTGTCAAACCTCCTGCTCTTTAAAGCCCAGACCAGCATTTTCCAAGGCAGAGGCAGGGTATAAAGGGAGAACTCCGTGGGGAGGAGGACTGGTGGTTACACTGTCAAGCTAGCTCAGGCAGGTTAGAGAGGACCTGGCAGCGAGGAAGGCCAAGTGACTTGTGCTTTAATGCTGGAATATTAACGGAAACATTGATGAGAATCAAGGGCATCTGTTGATGTCCTTACGTCATCAGCAGATCCTACCAAGGTGGGGCTCCAACTTGATATGACTGTGCCCCATGAAGATTCAGTCACCTTTCTGCCAAGGCATCCTGCTTTCTCTTAGCGTGAGGCTTTTGCATCTGCTGTCCCCTCTGTCACTGTGCCACCCACTCTGACTCAGCAACTTCCTGCTAGTGCGAGGTCCAGTGGCTTCTCCACCTCATTCATCCTTCTACCTGCAATCAGCAGAAAGCCTAGCTGCAGCTGTTCAAGGAATATTTCTTAAAATAACATTGTTTCCTATTAGTATTAATATTTTGCTCTTATCTTAAGAAGCTATGTCTTACCAATTAACCTGACTTTTTTTTTTCATATTATGGCTGGCTCAGCCTGCCCTGGGGGTGGGGCTGGCCCAGCATGTGGTGCCGGGGATTGAACCACAGTCCCTGCAGTTGCCTAAGCTTTCCTAAGCAGGTGCTTTAGACTGCTGAACCATCTTGTCAGTCCAACACGACTATTTTTAATAGCATTTGGAATAAATACCACAGTGGATGGGCTGGTGGGACAGCTCAATGGACTAAAACGCCTGCTTAGGCAAGCATAGGGTCTGCAGTTTGATTCCTGGCATTACATGTTGCACCAGCCCCCAAGTCAGGCTGAGCTGGCTATAGAGTCCAGGTGTGGTGGTGCATGCCTGTAACCCCAGCACTGGGAGGGCTGAAAACAGGAGGATTGCTATGAATCCGAGCTATGTAGTGAGACTCTGTAACAAGCAAATACATTAATAAATACCACAGTGGAAATTTGAATACTAAAAAAAAACCAGTCAAACAAAAACTCCACATACTGTGTCATGGGGTAAATTTAGGAAAATAGCATTGGAAAAGCTGAGGCAAAACTAATCATATGTACTTGAAGTTCAGAGACCTGAAAAGAAAAAAAAAGAAAAAGAACTTAAAAGATTTATTTCTGACCAAAATGGAGCTGCAAGTGGTTCCAAAGTTAATCCTGAGGGATTTGACCTTGGAAGATACAAAAGATGAATGTTTTGTTATACAGGTCTTGCTTTGACTTGCCCTTGATCACCCAGCAAAAAAGCTTAATTACGAGGCATGAAACTGATCCGATGATGAAAATATGTAATATAACTGAAAAGAAAATTTTGTGATATTATCTATTGTTTCTTTATAAAAGAGAATCTTTTGTCTGGGTCTTATACTTTGATTAACTACTTTGAAAATAATGAAATGTTGGTTATTAAAAAAAATGGAGCTGCAAGGATTAGATTTGCCATTGTATGTGAGATAGACAATGTGAAACAAAGTTTGATTATTATTATCATCTTTTTTTGGTACCAGGAATCAAACTCAGGGCCTTGCACTTGTCAGACAGTTGCTTGTTTCACTGAGCTATCTCCCTGGCTCTTGAAACAAAGTTTGAAAACAGCTATAATCCCAGCACTCAGAATGCTGAGGCAGGAGGGTCGTTCTGCATTCAGGACCGGCCTGGGCTACAAAGTGCGCTCAAGGCTGAAACTGTAAGATTTACACTCAAAAAGAAAAAAAAGAAAAGTTTGAAGGCAATGAGAGCATTATGGTCTCTGAGAGGCACGACAGGAAGTGAGTCTTCCACTGCCCAGACCAGCCCTGTGAGAGTTTCCAGGCCCCAGCTCAGCGAGAGGAAGTCCTACAGACACCAGCAGATGCTGTGAGCCCTGGAGGTGCAGCTGAGAGGAAGTTCTAGAAGGACTGGAGTTCCCAGGGAAGGCTGCTAAGGAGAGGGCACAGCTCAGGGAGGAAAATGGGGATCTCCTTTGGGGCTTCAGCTGCATGCCCATCTGTAAGCACAGGCAAAGAAGCCACTCCTGGAGGTAGCGGGGAAATGACCCCAAATGAGAGACAGCATGTCTAGCAATCAAAGCAGTCCAAGAATAGCATGTTTCCACCAGTCAGACAGGAAACTGGCTGGTACACAGGCCACAGGTAGTGTGCAAGACACCTTGGTTAGTAGCAGTGCGGAATGACTGGTCCTGACTGAGTTCTGCTCTCAATTTAGCTGACACATCTTAGAGCAAGCCCTACATTCATTCTTAGATAGCTCCTTAGCACTCCAGAGTGGACCTCAGTGACGTAAGAACACAAAACTATCCAGGGTCAACAAGACCACAGTCGCACTGCCCACATTAGGGACATAGGATATAGAGATAGTATGTATAGCCTCTCTCCCTCTCTCCCCACCTCCCTCTCCCCTCCCCTTCCCATCCATCCTCCTCTTCTGCCCCTGCTCCTCCTTCTCCTTCCTCCCTATGCCTGGAGTCATTGCATTGCTGAGCAGAAACAAAATCAAACTGGCATCAGGAAAATGCTCACTTCTGATAGAACAGCAGCCTATAACTTGGGTCCTAGCAGGGAAGCAATTTAATTTCTGCAAACCCAAGGGAACTAACAACAGAAACGAAAGAGAGCTGCTGTAACTCACAGCTTTCAATTTCCATTTTTAGGTTTTTTTTTTTTTTTTCTCTGTTACAGCAGTCGAACTTGGGACCTTACACTTGCCAAGAAGCAATGAAATTTCCTTCCAATAAATAAATAAATAAATAAATAAAACCCATCTGTATGATTTGGATACAGAATAGATCTATACAGAATGAGATATCTGCAGGCCTTTCAAGAGACCAAAGAATGGATAAGATTGCCAGCCAGGGGGCCTCTTTGTTTATGACATTTTATATTCAAATCATACAGGCCATCACGTCTTCTGCAGCTTCCTGAAAGCATAAATAGGCCACGAAATAGTTTCCTCTGTCTCCTAAGAATTCAGTGTGAATACTGGTCAGTAAAGGTCTCAGTGAATGGGAAAAATACATTTAGAAATTCAGTAGCTGAAGTACTATGGAGATCCACTCATGAAACAAATACAGATGGTTCAGCTCAGTGAATATCGGAGCCTTATCAGGGTGCAAACCAGATACCCATTCAGTAGAAACCACACTTTGATTATTGACTTACCTATTTATTTGTTTCATTTATTGTGGTGCCAGAAATTTGAGCCCACAGCCTTTCCCCTGAGCTATCTCCTAAGTCTTGCCTTTTCTTTGAGACAGAGTCTTGCTGAATTGCTAACTTTTTCAGGCTGGGCTCAAACTTGTGGTCTTCTTGCCTCAGCCCCCCAGAGTGCTAGGTTGACAGCTGTGCGCCACCATCTCCAGCTCACACGTTGATGCTGCATGTTGACCTTGACTAGCGGCATGCTGTAGACAGACATTCTTCTTCTGGGCAGTGGTGGTGAGCCATGGCTCTCAGCCAGCCAGGGGATTACAAAGGGACACCATACCCTATGGTGTGCTCTGTGGCCAAACTGGGATGCTCGGTAGCTTAGGCTTATGAAATACATTTTTGACTTAAGGATGTTTGGTAAGCTCATTGTGAGTTAGGAAACACCAGTCAGTCACTAAATTTCTGTTATGTCCAAGGTATGTGCAGTGGTGACACTAAGCACAGAGGCTCTGACTTCATGAAGCCTATGGGCAGGAGACGATCCCAAAATAAGCACATAATTACACAGGGTAACAAGTCCAACAGATTGTGTATGCAAGGTTGCAGAGGAAGCTCCGTGTGCCGCCTCACTGTAATTTTCATACTTTCCAGAAACAAGAAAGGAATCGCTCCACTGCCCCTTAATTACAGCAGCTTTCTGTGTTCTTGCATTAGTAGTAATTATGCGCCCTCGACAATGTCCTCTTCCAAGTGCACCACCTGCCCAACAAGCGGGGATCGCTTCCCGCTCTGCACGATCTTGGAGTTGCTGGCAGGCTGGGCCTTTGGAGGCACAGCGCCTGGTGCTGGCACCTGCAGGTCAGGCCAGGGGGAGCGCTGAGCTCCTGCGCATGCGGCGCAGAGCCTTAAGAGTCTGTATCAGGCCTTTAAAGCACGCACATAAAAGTTAGCCGCAATTATGTAAGCGGGGCCTGTACATAGCTGGGAAATAGAAAAAGAGAGCTTTTCTATCACAGCGGGAGAATTTTTTAATTATTCCCAGCTTTGTTTCCTATCCCTACTGAACGGTTGACCCCTCCTGTGTACCCTGCATCCCTGTGAAGAACAGTGCTGCCACTTACTCAGAAAGGCCAAGTTCTAAGAATAAGTCAAAGAATTCTCAGGCTTCTTTTGTGATGGTGGCTTAATGAGACAAGAAGAGTAATAAGCAAGGTGACGCAGCACTGCGCCAGTTGGCCTTCTCGTCGTCACTGTCATTGCGCTGCTCAGGTCCATCTTTGATGTTCAATACTAATACAAATCATGAACGCAATAACAAGGCTTTCTAGTATGGAACGGATTAGGAGGGCAATGGAAATAAATGCCTTCAGAATGGATCTCAGCAAACCATGACAAGACTTCTCCGGGCCATTTTTTAAACATCTCCACTAATATTTGAATATCAAATATTAAAGAAACCCCAGGGTATGCTATGGGAAGTTGCATGCAAAAGCATGTGTTAATGTCAGGACACTAGAAAATATTTACTATGATATAGGGTAGACATTCAGATGCTTAATAAATGCCCATGACATTTGTACCAAGCAATTATCACAAACACATGATCCCCTTCTTTATATCAAATAATTCAGTGGGCCCCCAGTTATGGTCAGTGAATTCTTGCATGGTTAGAACATAGGAAAATCACAAAGACTAAAGTCACCGTGTGTGTTTTATATCTAACACATCCCCCAGAGTGTCATGCACTCAAAGGTATGGCTTTTGTAAAATGATTGGATCATGGGGGTTTGGAGCTGACTTCCTGTGAGGTGGGTCACTGGGGTGTGACTTGGAAGGGTTCATCTCTTCCCCACTCCTCCGTGGGTCTCTGCTTCCTGTCTGCCATTGGCAGCCCCCCTCTGTCATGCCACCATGCCTTGCAGCCTGCTGACTATGGAATGAAACCTCTACCAACCGTGAGTTTGAAGTGAGCCTTTCCTCGGTTAAGCTGCGGGTGTCGGGCTCTGTGTCAGTGACAAGGAAGTAACTTAAGACGCCGCGAATTTCAGTTAAAGCTTATATAAGTAGAAACATTAGATCAACTGCTGAGAGATTTAGAAGGTCATTTTCAGCTCCCCTTGGCGATTTTGAGTGAAATGGCAAATCAAAGTTCACTTTTCATAAATATTTAAATAAGGTCATAATTAAGAATGCTAAGCCAGGCGTCATGGTGGTGCATGCCTATAATCGCAGCACTTGGGAGGCTGAGGCAGGAGGATCAGTGTTAGTTTGAGACCAGCCTGGGCTACAAAAGTGAGCTCAAGGTCAGTCTGAACTGCATAGTGAGACCCTGCCTCAAAAAGATCCCCCCCCCAAAAAAAATGCTATTCTGTGACTAAATATACTACCTAGTATAACCCAAAAATCTATCCAAGATCAAATGATGCCCAGTTTCATTATCTTCTGAACTATGGAAAGAGAACATAGCTTTCCATTAGAAGTTTTGATGGTTCCTAGGACAGTTTCCTTGACCAGAGAGCTTCAAATTAATCTTAAATGCACTGTTAAATCAGCAGGCTTCCATAGTTGAGACTCAGCTGGAAAAATTCATTGTGTAAAGCATTTAAAATTATTAAGCACATGAATTTCTGAAAAGATATGAAGATAGGGGTGATAAGAACAGGTAGGAAGTAAAGGCTAAAACCAAGGAAACAATGTCAGTTTAAAAAATGTTATTCTTTCACTGTCTTAGATAATTTGGCTAAAGATACAAAAAGAAAATTAAATGTATTTTTCTCAATAATTGTTGCTTTAAAACAAGAACATAAGGACAGATTTTACAGAGATGAAGCTACCTCCAAAGGTCATCAGGCTGGACTCTGAAAGTCTGGGTGAGACCCTGTCAGTGTGGTTGGCAGAAATTTTACAAACACCCAAGGAATCTGTCAGGAACTTACAACTGCAGACCATGGGAGCTTCTTGTGTGTGGTTCTGAAGAAGTGTAGAAAGACGAGCCCAGGGCCTTTGCTAACCTGACCACCGCTGTGCACTTTCCTCAGCTCAGTCCCAATTTCGTGGCAGCTCTGGGGCTCACACCCTGAATGGTAAGTACACTGCTTAGGAAATATCACCACTTGGCCCAGCTGTGAGGGTCTCCAAAAGCTTCATCACTATGCAGCCAGAGCTGGTGCTCAGCCTGCGGTGCAGTGCCTTGGGAGACTCTTGGGCATGAGATGCACAGCAGCTGGAACCCTGGCGGTGGCACAAGCTGGGGAATGCCAGGACAGTGGGTCCCATCCGAGGTTGCTCCTGGGAGCTTAGCTGATGCCGGGGCTCCAGCTCAGAGGCTGCAACTGTGTTGGCTTAGGAGTGGCCCAGCTGTCCTGCCAAGATGTGTGTGTGTGTGTGTTTATGTGTGTGTGTGTGTGTGTGTGTGTGATAATTACAGATTTACAGAAACTTGCAAAGTTATCCCTAGGAAATTGATGTTGGTACAATGGGTAAGTATAATTCAGTATACTGTATCACGTGTGCAGGTCTGTATAACCACTACTCCAGCTGAAGAAGACTGGGTCCAGCCCTATCCTTTACTTTTCTTCATCTTCATCTTCATCTTCATCTTCATCTTCATCTTCATCTCATCTTCATCTTCATCTTGATCTTCTCTCTCTCTCTCCCTCTCTCTCGTATTTAGTATAGGATCTATATGGTCTCACTGCACAGAATGGACTCACAGTGATTCCCCTGTTTTCAGCCTCTCAAGTGCTAGGATTGCAGGCATGCCCCACCATACCCAGTCTCAGTCACCGTCTCAGCGCACCCTGGGGATGGGAGCAGAGCCAGCACAGCATACCAGGGATCGAACCCTGGTCCCAATGCCTGCCTAAGCAGATGCTTTAGTCCACTAAGCTATCTGGCAAGCCCTTCCATTCTTTAGTATCATAGCCAGCTGTGCGCCTCAGTACCTTTCCCTGAGGGATGTAGGAAGTGATCTATGTTCTTACCTACGTGGCATGATGAGTGCCAATGAGTATGCCCATGTGTAAGGGTAGAAAAGGGATTGGTGCTTCATGTAACTGGTTTTGCATATGTTTACCTGAGCATTATGGAGGGTCCAATAGACCCACACCACTACAGGATTTTTTTAAAAAATACATTTTCTTTTTTTTTTTTTTCTGGTAGAGGTAGCTCAATTCAGTACAGTGGCACATGAAAAACCAAATGTACAAGATCTGGAGGAGGTCAAAGTGAATCATCAGATTATTCATGCGTAGGTCATGAAGATGATCCATTATGGTAAACACATCCCTGCATAACAGAAGAGAGCTGTGGGTGGGTGGGTGGGTGGTGATGATGATGATGATAATGAGGAGGAGGGTGATGTTGCCATTGGCCATGGGGGCCACCATTCCCTGTGACAGTGAAATAGAGCAAGAATTGACTGATGCAGACACAGGACACGCAGACCTCCCTGATTCAGAAGATGAAGAAATTAGCAATGTGAGTGCATATTTGCCTAGCTGAAAGGTTGAGAAATGGCCACACAACTGTGTGGAGCAATCCAGTATTAAAACTAGGTCCAAAAAGATAGGGAAGGTCTTGGTGGGGGTGAGACCTATTAGACATGATGGCAGCCCTGCCGTTCAGGGTTGGAAATTGTAACATGAAGTGGCGCAAGAGGCTGTGGAATACGCAGAGGCTGGAAGGCAAGCGAAGCTTCTGTGGGCACCAGGAGCCACGTGCATAGCTGTCTTTAGTGTGACGCCTGATGAGCGGAGCTGGTTCATGGGTCTGCTGCACTTAGCACAGATTTCTCATGGTGACCGCAGGAATGTAAAAGACTTATGGAACAGTGATGGGGCAAAACCTGGCACAAAAATGTACGTCCTTGTAGCTAGGAAGAGTCGTTCTTTCCATGTAGACATTGATCTGGGAACTTAGCCATCAATCAGGTTTTTACTCATGCAGTAATATGCAGAACCACGTTGTGAGCAGACTTGCTTCGACCTCCCAAGCCAATGAGAACGTGGCATTCAACAGTTGATTTAACAGTTTCCAGTGCATGTTACATGTGCTACCAGAGCACAAGCTGACCAGTGCAGGAACTGTACAAAGGAACAAAGCAAGAATTCTAAATCAAATGTTGCAACTTCAACCTAGAGAATTGCAGAGTACAGTCTTTGAATTCAGGAAGGATATAACATTGGCCTCATTTATGGCAAAGAAAAGCAAGTTGATGCTATGTGTCCACATTTCACCCTGATGGAAATGTTAAATAGTGAAATCTTGACAAAGTAGAAGCCCAAAATGGAAACTTTCAACAACAAAACCAATTGCAGAGTAGATATTGTTGATGAGGGCCAGTGAGGTAGCTGAGCAGACCAAGTACCTACTTCAGCAAGTGCAGGGACCAAGGTTTGATCCTGGGTCCCATAAGTTGCACTGGCCCTACCCGGAGGGTGCACTGAGCCAGTGACAGAATTTGGGTGTGGTGGCACACACCCATAATCCCAGCACTGGGAAGACTACAAATAGGAGGATCACTATAAGTCTGAGCTGCACAGTGAGACCCTGTACCAAATACATAACATAAAAAAATAAATAAAAAGATGTTGGTACTTTACTATTATAGACATAGAAACTATGATGTCACCTGAAAGGAAAACATTGGCCAATGATTGTGTTTTACTTGACCCTAAACACATGCAGCATAAATAGTTTAATAGTTTACAAAGAAAATAACATGAAAAACATTACAGAAAAATTTTCCTAGGGGATTTGACTGGAGCTCATCAAAGATCATCTACAGCAGAGGAAAAATGAAATGTTTCTGCCCGGGAACAGTGCAAAACAAGTTGAGAAACACACTGATGACCTGACAGGTGAGCAAGTGGGCACAGTGTCACAGAGAGCTACCATGACAACAAGAAAGCTGAATGATGTCAACTATGCCCTACAGGAAAACACACGCTATCAGTGTAAGTGATGGAGCATGCAGTTGTCATGTGTGAAGACGCTTTGGGTGTGACACTGAAGCAAAGCTTATTTCTGGGGTAAATTTTTATTTCTGTTTATATTGTAGGTGATAAAGGCTTTATTTTTGATAAAATGTTTTTATGTTTTCTAATCAGGTAAACAGCTAATGTGAAAATGTTGATGTCTATTAAGATTTTAATAATTTATTTTATTGGTATTTTAGATTTCTAGGGCAGGGAGATAGCTCGGTAGAATAAGCGCTTGCCTGGCAAGCATAGAATCTTGAGTTTGATCTCCAGTACCACAAAAAAAAAAAAAAAAAAAAAAAAAAAAGGAGGGGCTTAGGTTCCTGTTGACTACATACTAGATAATACAATAAGAACCTCCTGACAATGCATCAAAGGCATGGAGATGTCAGGTATGTCCTACAGAAAGACCAGGAAAGGGGCTGGCAAGAAAGCTCAGTGGTCTAAAGCACCTGCTTAGGCAAGCTTAGGCAACTGCAAGGACCGTGGTTCAATCCTTGACACCACATGCTGGGCAAGCTTCACCCCCAGGGCAGGCTCAGCCAGCCATAACATAAATAAAGCTCAAAAAGGTTAAAAAAAAAAAAAAAAAAAAAAGGCCGGGAAAGCCCAAGCCATGAGCTGCTGGTGTAAGTGATGCGGGAATATGGCAAATACTGCTGTCAGCTCTGCAGACTGCCTTAGGTGTGGTTGATTACAGTGAAGATTACTGCTTTTCGGGCTGGGGACATAGCTCCACAGTCTAGGTGCCTACCTGGCCAGTGCAAGGACCAGGGTTTGATTCCTAGGACTATATTCCTTGCTGGCCCAGAACTCTAGGCACATGGTACCAGCCTGTGGTGGCACACACTTGCAAATTCCAGCTCAAAGAAGGCTGAGACAGGAGGATGACTACATCTGAGCCGCATAATGAGACTCTGTACCAAACAAATGAATTAATTGTTTCAAAAAACATGGCCGTTTTTTGTAGAGTGCCATTGGCGTTTTCACTATCATTCATTTAGGTATTTCTGATAGTTTTTAGACTTTGTTCACCAAAAACCAGTCAATGTCGAAGATTTTGGTGCTTTTTTATAAATAATAAATATTAAAACTTTCGTTATGAATTTTTTCCTATTAAGTGCCCATTGCTGAATATAATCAAGCTCATAAAATTAAAATTAATAATTCATTAATAGAAATATTCTAAAGGTCTGCCCCTTGATGACACTATGATTCTTACACTCCAAGGGCTGTGACACAGAACTATTCCATCACTACACAGATTTCCCTTGCCAACGTCTTCCCAGGAGCACCTCCGTCCCCTCGTGGCCACCATTCATGACCCCTCACAAATGCTAATCTCTTCTACATCTCCCTTCAAGAACACTCCATAAATGTGTCCCTTGGAGAATGGATATTTTTGGCCATGAATTCCATCTAAGTTTCTGTATGTCTCAGTAATTCATTCCTTTTTACTGCCAATATAGGTATACTACAGTTGCAGGCTACTAAAACTAAAGTCACTAGGATCATTTGCATCAAGGCTTGTGGGTGGGAGCATAAGTATTTCATTGCTAAACTGTATGTTAAATATCCGGTTTCTAAAGAAATTGCCAAACAGTCTTCCAGGCTAGCGGTCCCGTTTTCCATTCCCATCAGCCATGATGAGACATTCGAGTTCTCACGTCTGTGCCAACATTGGTTGCTGCCTTACTTTATTTCAGCCACTTCGCTGGGTGTGTGGTACCATTCTACTGTGCCTAGCCTGCCTTTCCTTCATGGGTGCTGCTGTCGAGCGTCTTCATGGGCCTCTTTGCCATCTGTCTACCCTTCTCAGCGAACTGTGCCTGGATGACTTTTGCCCAGTTTTTAATTAAATCTGGGCATGGGCCAGGAAGATTGGGAATTTAAAATAGGGAACTGAGAAGTTTTCTAGCGCTTCTGAAATGCAGCCAAATTTCAGAAGCATGGCTGTATTATAACCTCTCTGTGTTGCACTCTAAACTCCAGTTGTAGCACCAGTGCTAACATTAAAGTGAGGCCAGTCTGGGTGCCAACAAATGAAATATGGCTGCAGTCCAAGGAAAAGGGAATGGGAGGTGTTTTCTGTGACCTCAGATTGTTTGTATATTCCCATCAAAGGGCTGGAAGAGGGCAGTTCTAGAAGTATCATCCAAACACCTTCTGCTTTAGAATCACAATGTGTGTGTGTGTGTGTGTGTGTGTGTGTGTGTGTGTGTGTGCGCATATGGGAACTCATGCACATGAGCATGTGCGTGTATAATGGTGATTTCTAGGTCCCTACTGAATCAGAGAGCACAGGACTGTAGTCACTGGAACAAAAGTCCCTGACATCTACAATTTAAAAGAGAAAGGATGCATTTCGTGCTGGATGTCTGCCCACGGTTGTGGACTCCAGGGCAGACACACCATAGTGGAGGGTGAGGCAAAGCCAAGCCCCTCACCTCATGGCGGCAGAAAGCTCAGAGTGGAGAGGCCCAGCAAGGAGGAAGGGACTGGAGGCAAGACGCTCCCTTCAAAGGCCCAGCCTGTTTAACTTCCTCTTCCACCTGGGCTCCCTGCTGAGGGCCCTAGCAGCTGGGAACTCCTCTGTGGACTGATCAATAAATAGCATGCTGTAATCTGAGCTGTCACACTGAGCTGCTTTTGCGTAGAGAAAGCAATGTTCCCTGACATGGTAAACTCTGCAGTGTCAAAATTTACTTCTCTCCTGCCACTGGGGACCCTGTGCTTATGGGAAAATAAGCCACACCCTTTAAGCTGCACCCTTGAAGCACACACGGGTGGGCCCATGCCTGCTTCCACAGCCAGCTATCTATGCTCATTTGGGTGAAAGTCCTTTTGTCTTCCAGCTTCTGTCCTGAGTCATCTTGGATGGTTGCCTGAACTCTCTGAGTGGCTTTGTCATAATTGATATTTTGATGACATGCCCAGCTTTGCCATAATCTCTGGCTTGCTGCCCTTTTCTTTGTTTGAGCCTCAGGTATGTCAAGGGGAATGATGAAACTGTTCCTTCCACTTGCCCGACTCTAAAACTGAACCCTCCTTCCAATGTTTCTACCCTTTAGGGATCATAAGGGGCTCATTCCTCAGAAATTGGCTAAGTATCCATCAAAAGCAGAGCCTGAGGCAATCTTTAAGGTGCAAGGCCCTGACCCAACCCAGCAAGAGTCCAGGAAAATTCAGAGCATGTAGAAACCTCGCTGGTTGCTTTTCTATGCCAGGAGTCCTAGGAAGGCCCTGTGAAGCCAATGCCACCTTGAAAATGTCTGTCACAGGGGAGGGAGGGAGGGAGGGAGGGAGGGAGGGAGAATGTATCTGTTGGCTCCATCTCCTCTCACTAGTGAAAGCTGGTCCTTTGGAAGTCAGCTTTCCCTCCGTTTGAGTTTGGCACCTCGCCCTGAAGCAGCCGCAGAACAGCCATCTTCTCTGACCTCAGCTAGGGAAGGCAGGGACTGCCTCTGAGTCGGAGGTAAGGGAAGGACTGCTTCCCTGAAGTAAGGCCTGTTGCACAAGATCAACCAGGCCTGTGCCTGCTGATGATGGCTGAGATGAGGTGACTATGGGAAGCTGGGGGGCTCCCTGTGTGGCAAACAGTGAGTGCCCAGCAGGCAGGCGGGGCCAAGCAAATCTGGGAAGACACAAACCAGTTTGTGATGTTGTCATTGAATATCAGTCAGGGTTCTTGCTTGTGAGCCAGCAGATCATACCTCACTTCCTGAACCCAGAGAGGGATTTATATATTACACAGTTAAAAGCTTTCCAAGCCTAGAAGCTGGGAGGGCCTATAGAACAAGCAAGGAGAGGCACAGACCAAGCCTCTGAACTCTGGCTCAACCCTAGGGCCACAGTGGCAGAACTCAGAACGCTGCCTTTCCCACGGCCCAAATCGCTGTCTGCCCAAGAAACCACATACCATTGGGCAAGCCTCCAAAACAGCACAGGGTATTGAAGCTTGTTGGTAAACTATTCCTTTCTCCCCAAAACTTCATGTGTTACAGTCCTAATCGCCAGCACCATGTGCCTTAATTTGAAGACACGGTCTTCACAGAAGGTAGTAGGCTTTAAATGAAGTCATTAGATGGGCTCCTGCCCAAGATGAATGGGAACTTGGGTAGAGACCACACAGAGGGAAGGTCACATGGAGAGACAGGAAAGGGCTATCTCTAGCCAGAGAGCAAGGCCTGGGACAGACCCTTCCCTCATAGCTCCCAGAACTATGGTTCAAGGTGGCAACACCTTGATTTTGGACTTACAGCTTCCAGAGCTATGAGACAACCTGCACTCCTTAAGCCCCCTTGTTTGTGATACTTTTCATGGCAGTCCCAGCCAGCTAATGCAGTGCTACAGAGCCATAGGGGGAAAAAAAGAGGAGGGGGACCCCTTACCAGTCTGTTAAGCTCTGTGGACTGCTAAGCATGCAATGTGCTTACCCAGAGCTATTCTCAGATACATCTGGCCCTTGGTGTAATTGCCATCTTGAAATTCTTCATGAGTTTTTAAAAGGAGCCCCATATTTTCTTTTTGTTCTGAGCCCTAAAAATTACGCAGCTGATCCTATCACCTGGTTATCATTCCAATTCTCAGAGGTTAAACAGAGAATTTCTTTAATTATTATTGATGATGAAATATCAATAATCACCATGTGGGCGAACAGCTTGCATGCTTGTCAGCGGATGAATGAACAAAAGCGAGTCATCTTTCCTTGGAAAGATCTCCAAGGAAGCTCTTTGACATAGCTGGTGTGTGTGTGTGTGTGTGTGTGTGTGTGTGTGTGTGTGTGTGTGTGGCTGGTTCAGCTTGCTCTAGGGCTGGGCCTGGTGCAGCATGTGGTGCTGCGGATAGAAATGCAGTCCCTATGCTTTGCCTAAACTTGCCTAAGCAGATGCTTTAGACTGCTGAGCTATCTTGCCAGCCCTAACATGGCTGTCTTGCCTTCACTCAGGTATCTTGACAATAGTTAGACCTGTAAAAACAGGCACAGTGTCTTCTACATGCCCCTTGGTGTCCCTGTCACCTAGTCAAGGAGTTCCTCTGCTTGCCTCAACTGTGGCATCACCCTTACTGTGGTTTTCTCTAATCAACTTTTATATGAGTGTTCCTATCAAAGGGATCTTACATGCTTGGACCTCAGGTCACCCTGAACCCATGTAGCTTTTGACCCTGAGATGCCAACTTCACTGGGTTAAGACACACCAGGTGGGCTAGGTGAGATCTGGGGGTGTCTGGCAGGTCATGGAGCTGTAACATGGTGTACTAAATGCAGTTCCTTACTCTCTAGCACTGCCCCACTGTCTTGCTTCCCAATGCCATGACCTAAGCAGATTTGCACCTCACACACTCCCCTATGAAGCTTCTCCCTTAGGGCCAGCTGCCCATGGACTGAGTCTCCTGAAGCCATGAGCTTGGTGAGACTTTTCCTCTTTTATATTGTGGCTATCAGGTACTGTGTCTTGGCAATGGGAAAGGTGAGTACTGGGCTCAGGTGGAAACCAATGGCCCCAGGTTACTGGATCTGTGGCACTGGCCAAGGCCTTTGAGAAATCATTTAGGGTCAGTCAGTTGACCGCTTTCTTGCTTCTAGTCATTCAGCCTCTTTTTTTTACCTGGGATAAATGAACCTTGTATGCCATTATGAAGTCTCACTGCCTCTCATAGTCTGTATCTTCATTTTCTCCTTTCTCCTCTCTCTTCTGTTTTTACTTTACTGATACTCTTCTAGCAGACTGAAGTCCTTGTCCTTTGCCCTGCCATTGATTGTACTACTTTTCCCATAGCTCCTGTTCTGCCACAGCTTTCTACAGCCAAAACTTCATGTGTTAAAGTCCTAATCCCCAGTATCATGTGCCCTTATTTGAAGACACGGTCTTCACAGAAGGTAGTAGGCTTAAAATGAGGTCATTACATGGGCTCTTGCCCAGTATGAAGGGGAACTTGGGCAGAGACACACACACACAGAGGGAAGACTACATGGAGAGACAGGAAACTTCTTCATAACTCTGTCCCCAACATCACTGACACACCTACCATCAGCATCCTGAAGCAACATTAAACACAATTGTGCTTCACTTATCCTTGGCCTCTACTCAATTAGATCACTTTTAGAATACACAAAAGAGGCAACAGGAGGTTTGGGAGTTTTACCATTTCCCTTTACTGTAGAATGCAACCTCGTAGGGTGAGGCGCACAGCAGTGATCGTTTGCTTTTGTTCATTCATCCACCGACAAGCATGCAAGCTGTTTGCCCACATCCTCTCCTTGGCAAACATCCTCTCCCCGTTTTGTGTGTCCAGTGGGTCTTCCGGCCTCCTCATCGTCTTCCCCTATGACTTAGAGGGGCCATCAGTGATCACAGTGGGGACTCAGTATCAGATTTGATGCCATGGAGGTAGAAACTAGAGAAAGGGTCGCTTCTGTTAGGAATGGAGAAAGATGGAGAGCAAAGTTAAGAGAGGACAAAACAAACCAAAGGGGGTAAAGGGGTAGAGGGTTGGCCCTAAATATAAAGATTACAAGTTGATAGGTCTCTACTGATGCTTCCGCACTCACAGAGTCAATAGGGATTGCAATGAATGGTGGCTGTTTATAGGGTTTTAAGGGATGGTAGAGGGAGAGAATGTGTGAATAAGGAGGGGCCTTGAATTAACAGTCACTGTGGGACCATTCTCAGGATTTTAGTTTTTATTTATTTTATTTGATTATGCATTTAATACAAGGTCTACAGGGTCTCACTATGTAGATCAGACTCATAGTGATTCTCCTGTTTTCAGCCTTCCAAGCGCTGGGATTACAGGCAGTGGCACCAAGGGTGGGGCCAGCAAGGCACAGCAGGGATTGAACCCCAACCTCTGTGAGGATTTTAGCTTTGAGCATATGGGAATTTCTAGGTTGTCACAATGCTGGAGGGATGGTTGGCCTTGGGGTGCAGAAGGGTAAGATGTCCACAAGGTGCACAACCAGGAACTATCCAAGGCGCCATTCCACCACTGCAAGAGAAAGCAAAGCCAATCAGAGAGAGAAGCAGAGTCCTGGTGTCCTGGAGTGAAGGTGCCCATGCCTGAGACCCACTCTCAGGCTGTGGGGTCGCCCTGTGACCCTCTCTGAGGTGGCTTCAGCCCCTTGCAACAAAAAATGGAATGAACCGCTTCACACACACAAGGAGCAAAGTGCTCTGAGCTTCTGCAGTTGCCTCCCATAACTCTCTGGTCTTCACCACCTTAAATTGGTCCTTCCTATTAAACGAGGAGTGCCTTCCACATACCCACAAATCAGACCATGGCATTCCTCTGCCTCCGTTTCTTCTTGGCTGTTCTTTGCCTAGAAACTGAAGAGCAAGGCACAGAAAACCCAGGCCCCCCGGCTGCTCACGAGTCTCACCCTTGGCCACTTGGCTCCAGAGAAGCCGAGTCATCTGGGGGCCTCTGCTGTTTCATAGCCTCTCTCTGGAGTACATTTTCTACCTTTCTTCTAGACGTAGCTCAAACGTCAGATTCCTCAAGTGAAGGCTCCCTCAGTCCCAGTTAGACAAATGCCCCTCTTTCATGCTTCCAAAACACAGTGCACAGACCCTTGCACAGGGCCAGTTTACAGTGTCATTGATGATGTGCGGGTCTCACAAAAGGCTCTCGGATCCAGGGCTCATACCTTTTTCGGCACTGTCTTCCACAGCACTTAATGTACACTGGCCAACGTGTAGTAGAACCTCAAAAAAGACCCTGTCAAATCAAACTGAATTGGGCCTTGTTTTAGGTCAGATACAACAGTCTTTCGGAGGTAGCAGGCCATGCTGTCATGTCGGACACCATCTGATATTACCTGCCCTCTCTGTCATCATGCAACACTCTTTGAACCTCCTGTGTCCTTGTGTGTTTGTGTGGAGTTGCGTGAAAAGAGCTCTTTAACCACAAGTGATTTTTAGGTCACATGAGTTACTGAGTTGAACAAAGGAAAACAGAGGCATTGTTACCATAAGGGTAGCAGAACACAAGCATTTGTTGTTTGTACAAGGCTATTTTAGTTCTTCAGCAAGTGTGGGGTATGGGGACGAGTGACAACATTCTCTAGGCAGAGGTGATGAGCCAGTCTAGCAGGGCGTCTCCTTTCTGGAAATGAGATTGTTCCAGGGCTGACCGGCCAGCTGCTATGGCTCTTCGGTCTGTTGGGGAGAGGAAGACGTAGGTCTCTGTGGTGTCTGGGACTCTGGTTCCATCTCTGCATGTCCACCCCTTCTTTTCTCCTGACTGTCTCGTGGTGCGCTGTTGTTTCTGTAGTTTGTACCTCAGAGGAGACAGTAGGGTGAAAAGAGTGAGGAGAGGTGAAGAAATGGATATTTTTAGCCGTGACACAGCAGAATGTTCTGAGTCTTCTTTTATAACTACATTTAAAAATAAATGTCTACAGTGAGGAGTTCAGCAGCGTCTTAGCATTAGCGTACACATCCTCCTCATCTCCTTAATGCAGGTCTCTCTTCTGACCTGGCTATTCCCATGGGGTATTCCTTGAAATGTACATGCAACTCAAGTCAAATGTGTGGACACAGCTCTCCTTTCTTTGGTGCTAGAGCTCCAACCCATGCCTTGCACAGGATGAGCAAGGGTTCAACCACTGAGCTACCCCTGAATGCATAGAATTCCTTAAGAATTCCTTTTGTCTGAATATACTTTTTTTTTTTTTTTTTTTTTTTTCCAGAATGAGGGATTGAAGTGAGGCCCTTGTGCTTGCCAGGCAAGCACTTATTCTACTGAGCTATTTCCCCAGCCCCTGGTAAATTTGATTTATCATAAAAGTCATGCATTTAGTTATGCTTCATTAATTTATTCATGTGCTATTTCTTTATACTTAGGGTAAGGTATCCGGCCAATGTGCACAGAGAATGGACAATAGCCTGGTATCCTCTAGGAGTCATCTTTTTTTCTTTTTAAAATGTATTTGGTACAGGGTCTCCCTAGGCATTCTGACTCATAGTGATCCTCCTATTTCCAGCCTCCCTAGTGCTGTAATCCTGAGGGATTACAGGTGTGAGCCACCATGCCAGGCCTTGGTCACCAGCTCCGTGGCCCCGGGGGCAGGGCCATTGTGGCATGTGATGCCAGGGATCAAAACCAGGTCCGTGCATTTGTCTAAACAGGTGCTTAGTCTGCTGAAGTTTCTCACTGGTCCCAGGAGTTATCATCTGCACACTATGATTTAGAAGAACTTTTTAAGTCAAAAGTTTTATTGAGATGATTTATATAATGTAAAGCTCAGCACTGAAAGTACAGTCAAATGGTTTAGTTTATTTACACAGTTGTTGCAAGCATTACCATTACCTAACTTCAGAACACTTTCAAGGTTAGTTTTAATATCTGGTGTGGACGTGTTCTTAGAGTGAATGAGCTTGGCAACAGATTTTTAAAGTATACTGTCACTGATATTTCTCCCTGTACATACCTTGGAAGAACATCAGTGATTTGAGGTTCTTTTTTTTTTTTTTTCATCTTTCTGATTTCCTCTTTGGAATTGTCTTCCAAAAGTATTCACACTATTGCCATCTGTTCAGTTGTAGAACTTTTGAAAATAGAAGATTAAACGACAAAGGATGGTAGCAAGTTCCCGTCAATGGTCCATGGGGGAATTCCTATAGGCTAACAATATTTTGAAGGTTAAAAGTCAGGGACAGGGCTGGGGAGATAGCTCAGCAGTCTAAGCGCCTGCCTGGCAAGCACAAGGACCTGAGTTCCATCCCTGGTACTGCATGCCTTGCTGGTCCCAGAGCCCTGGACATGCTGTGCTGGCCATGAAACTGCATGTGGTGGCACATGGCTGTAACCCCAGTGCTGGGAAAGCTGAGACAGGAGGATCCCTACAAGTCTGAACTGTGTAGTGAGGCCCTGTACTAAATAAATAGTAAGTCAAGGGCAGATTATAAAGCAGCGAGACAAGTGATTTGATGTGACCCATATGTGTAGGTATAGAACATGAAAAAAATAATAAAGACATGAGGATCAATTCATAAGGTATGTATCTGGTGTTGTCATTTGGAGAGACATCATTAAGTATAGGCATGTTTTGGTCACTGACTGACCACTGCTGTAGTGGTGATTCCATGAGATAAAAATGGGACTGAGAACTCTCTACCACCTGGTGAGGCATTGTCATCATGAAGTTGTAGGGTGACATTTTACTCACAGATTTGCTGATGCAGGGGTAAGCAAACATGCTTATATATGCTTGCATATAAAATACTTAGCATTGGAGCCAGGCGTGGTGGCGCACGCCTGTAATCCCAGCACTTGGAAGGCTGAGGCAGGAGGATCAGTGTGAGTTCAAGTCTTGCCTGGGCTACAAAAGTGAGCTCAAGGCCAGCCCGAACTGTATAGCGAGACCCTGTCTCTAAAAAAGACAAAATAAATAAAAGTAAAATAAAATACCTAGCATTGGTTATAAGTACCTGGAGTGTTCAGCACAGGAACAGAAGTCTCTACTATGGCGCCATGTGTGTAGTAGTTTGCACCATCCAGGTTAGAGTAAGTTTGTGCTATGATGCGGGCACAACAAGGGCATCATGGGACACGTGGCCCTCAGAACACACCCACACTGTGAGGCCACGCAACTATAAATGCAAGGATGATATGTATTCTCAGCACCTGCGCACCTAGGTCTACTGTGAGCCCCACCACAGTGCGCTAGGAGTGCATATCTGGCTGTGTGGCTCATTGTAGAGAGTGTTGCTGGGGCCAAGGCCTGTGGTATTGTTCTGGATATTACCAGTCAGTGCCAGTGACAGCATGCAGCCAGCGTTCAGTGGAAAAGCAAGCTCTGCAGCCCCGTGCACTTGCCCAAGTCGTGCTTTATAAATGACCTACATTGTGAGGAAACTTCTTCAACTGATATTTTAAGTTATTCTAGGGAATACAGTAGTAAAGATTTGGGTCGCAACCCTTGGATTGCCAATCTAACTCCACAGCAAAACACAGGTGGCTTACAAACAAGGTCTATATTAGAAATGCATCTTTCTTTGCAAGAATAAGCAAGAGCTGAAGAACATGTTACAGCTATAGGACATTGAGATACATTTAAACCAATCTTCATACTAAATACCTACTTCCTTACATAACCCTGCAGACAATAACAAAAACTTACTGATGGATTATGAAAGCAGAAACAAGTCAGATCCAAATGAAGAACCCTGAAATGCAGATATTTTTACTTTATATGCTTTATACATTCTGAAGGAAGTCTGCGCTCCTTCCTCAGACTGCGTATGCATTGTTTATATTAGAAATAGTTTAAATTAATCATGTCCATATGATGCATATGGTTATTTAATTGGACAGATTTTTCTCTGAGCTCGATATTTCAAGACGATACTGCCGACAAGTAAATATGAACAGAAGGATCCACTTGCTTTAATTAGTATTAGAAAATGAGTTGCACACATCCCGATAATATCTTCATGTTATAGTTTAAGAAAAAGCATTTTCACATGTCCACTGTTTCATTTCCTTGCCTTAAGTTACTGATTCGCTTACAGTACAAATGGGGGACCAAGGCTGAAGGGGGTGAAATAAAACTGCCCCAATCATAAAGTGGATGCTTTGCAGGACCAGGTCACGGCTTGCACTTAGACTCCTGTCCTGGTGGCTCTCTCCTTGGGCTCCCAACCACTCTCTTGGTAGCTCAGCCACAGCACGCAGTATCCAAGCCACCACTCTCTGCACTGAGTGCCTATGACATGCTTTATCTAAGGGTGTCTGACTATACATTTGGAGAACTGGAAATAAAACCACTGAGAGGAGCAAATACTAATCCTGCTGCTTATCCCGAAATAGACACATCTGATTAACAATATTAGGCCAACAGGGCCAGGCTTTTAGTAAGGTATGAGGTAAGAATACATGAATAGTAAGAAAATTATTGAGTTAAAAATTGGAAATCACACCGGGCGTGGTGGCGCACGCCTGTAATCCCAGCACTCAGGAGGCTGAGGCAGGAGGATCAGTGTGAGTTTGAGGCCAGCCTGGGCTACAAAAGTGAGCTCAAGGCCAGCCTGAACTGCACAGTGAGACCCTGTTTCAAAAAGACACACACACACACACAAAAAATGGAAATCTGGAGAAAAAAGCAATCATAGTCCCATGATGTTTAGTTTTAGATGTTCCAGGAGAAAAACCAACCCTGCACTGAATGATATCTCTGTCCTCTCTCACCTATAAACACAGAGCTCCTCTCCCTCTCCTCTCCAAAGGGACTCAGCAAACTCAAATCTTGAACACTGACAACCTCCTTCTTTATAGAACAATGGTGAGTAGACAGAGAAGTCATAGGTGTTCGGCAGAGGTTGTAGAATATGTAAGGCATGGGAGGAGACCAAGGAAGAGGGAAATGCACTAATTTCTGTAAGAAAGAAGGAAGGATAGTAGATCCAGGGAACCAGGAAGCTCATTGAAAAATGTGATGGGCTAAATGGAAGAGAGGTACAAGTATGTGTAGCAGGGTAGTGGAGTATGCATGAAACATCTGATGAAGCCAAGAGGGGGCCACCTTCCCGCTCAGAGGTGACCCAACTGAGGGCTCACCCAGGTCCACTCCCTGCTTGGGCTTCCCAAGACAGAGCACTCATTGGAGGAGAGCACAATGCTTCCTTCCCCAATTCTGCTCCTGAAGCTACTCAGAAGTGCACCGCGAGCCCTAGAAAACACTCTGAAATCCTTCCTGCCATCCAGCAGATGGGCAGTTTGGGGAAAAGCAGATAAGCACATACTCCATCCATAGTTCATTCCACGGTTTCTGCTCCATGGTGACCGCTGCAGTCTCCAGTGCAGCCTGAATGACATATGTGGGCCTCCATGCGTCCACCAATGTTCCCCTCCTTCGAGGAAGCTAGTGACCCACTGAGGAAGCTAGTGACCTGTCAGTGAGCAGGAAAGGCAGGAGCTGGCCATACAGTTTGACATGTCAACTCTTGACTTGGCTTGCCTTGTAATTTGTATGCACTTCTAATGGAGTAAAAGAACTATGACTTTCTCTGCTTGCCTTAGGATTCCAGACAGTTGGGATCTAGTATTTATTTCCACTGATAGTGCAGATTTATAAAAAGACTCATGAAGAGATGTGTCTTAATATTACCAAAAATGCCTAATGGACAATAGTGCACATGATTAGTTTTTCTTAAGGTATTTTATCTTCTAAATACAGTTAAGATAAAATTCTCCAAGTTTATTTATGAAGAAGACAAGGAGAGAGGCTGTTGGTCAGTTTCTCTGTGAGCCTAATTCTCTACTTCCCTCTTCCTAAGAGAATTGGAATTTCCTAGCCAGACAGGTTGGAAGAAATTGGTTTCACCCTTTCAAGTCCTGGGATAATCCATCTTTCCTGCTTGATCAAAGCCAGTGAGATTAAATTAGGGGATTTTGGTGAAGCTATTAGAGATATATGCCTCCCTGCTATGCCCTCCTGGGAAACTTCTGGAAACTGTCGTAGTACAAAGAAAGGAGGGCCTGCCTACAAATAAAGCTGCCAAGCACCAAGGTGGCAGAGGTCAGAGGAGGAAGAGAGAAAGTGGGTGCTAGTCACATGGCTGGTGCCATGAATATAACCTCATTTTGGAAACCCCCTACACAAATCAATAAATATGCTGATCTGAGACAGTTTTAAGTTAAGTTTTTCCATTATTTGCAAGCAAAACTAGTTGTGAAAGTATGTACCATGTACATGATGGCACCCAGATCTAAAACTAGTTTCCAATCACTGAACTCAGTTTCATTTTCATAATGAAATCTGAGGAAGGATCACAAAATACTGGAAATACCCACAAAGCAGAATTAGAAAGGAAAGTTTTTCTTTCAGCAATTTTGCTAGCCTCTGCTCACAAAAAAATTCTAAAGGAAACGCTTGGGTAAATCCTGGAACAGCCAAGAGCGCTGAAGCCTGCATTTATTTTGCAGGAAGGTGCTGAGGATCACAGTGCCAAGGGTACTAGAGTGTTAGTAATCTGGATTTTCCTTCCTTTTATATGGAATACACCCTATGACCTCTTAAATATCCATTATGAAATGAGTTTCTTATCTGTACCATTACCTATTGAAGAAAACCTAACTAGCCTGCAGGGCCTCTACATGCTGGGTGAACACTGGGCAGGAGTCAGTGACAGCTCCTGTTGCCACAAGTATTAAGAGCCATGTGCTCCCATCCTTAATATTTAGGGTCTCATTTTTAGTCTTGCACATATGACTCACCACATAAGTATTTTAAGTGTCCATCCATGAGGATAAAACTAATTGTTTTATATCTGTCTAAATCTAAATTTATACATCTATGGTGCACGTTACACATTAGAGTTAGCCCTCTACTCAAGCATTGCGTCTCTATTACAGGGAGCTCAGCAGAGGCACCAAACCTCGCTTCAGTCATTCAACAGTTAAATGTCCCTAAGTCTGCATAACTCACTCTCCTGGGTCTTGAGATAGAACCAGGCCCCCAAAGATTGCTTTGACTCTGCTTACCCCTCCCCCACTCTCAGCCGCAAGGCCCCAAGTACAGCTTGTTAACAATACCTATGGCATTACCAACTCCTTGAAATTGTTTTCTTTATCTCTCCCCAGTAACAGGAACATAGGGGTCTGTGTTGAACTGCTGTGCCCAGCCAAGGGAAGGAAGGTACCTCCTCCTAAGTTTGGTACTGTACGCTTGGATTTCTTTATTGGGTGACTGGCTTGTCTCAGAGATGGGGATGGATGATTCCACAGATGAAGATCAAGTTTTGGAAGCTTGTAAATGCCAGGTTATGATCAGGCTGGCACTACCTGCTGTCACCAGTGATGTGTGACCAGGGGCAACAAGTGAGCTGCCATGGGCAGCGCAGTCCCTAAGGATTGCTAAGGTCCTGCCCATCAAATACATTTATCAAAGACATATTTTCTGCTGGGTGTGATGGTGCATGCTTATAATCCCAGCCACTCAGTTGGTGGAGAAGAGGGATAGAGTTTAAGGTCAGCCTGGGCAACCTAGTGAGAACTTGTCTCAAAATAAAGAGGGCTGGGGTGTAGCTTAGAGCTCCTTGGATCGATCTCCCATGAAATAACAAATGTATTAAAGAACCTCTGGCCACTTCTGTCCCTGGGGAGCTTACATTCAGTAGTGGCTTACTGGGATGTACAGCCTTCAACATATATTCTCATAATGAATACAGTTCAGGCTTTGAAAATACTTCTTGGCTTCAGTGTCCTTAGAACAAAAGGCTACAGCCTCTGAATGCCAGGAAGGTGTCTGACACTGTTGATGTTTGAGACTAGCACTATTTTAAATCCAAGAGTGCTTAGAAAAAAAAATGGGGAGTGTAAATTTGCCAAATCCTGCTCAGACAACAGGAATGCAGTTCCTTCATTATAAGGTATTATTTCCCAGCAGTGAAAGGCATTCATTTTCTCGCTTCTTTCGGTGTTCCAATTTGTAGTTCCAGAGTTGTAATCAAGAATTAGCCGGTTTTATAACAGTTGGACAGGACAGCTGGGTAAGGGCCTGCAGTTCCAGCTATTCTGAAGGCTGGACAGAAGAAGGACTTAATCCAGGAGTTTGAGGCCAACTTGGGTAACACAGAAAGCCTCTGACTCAAACATCCTATAGCTGAAGAATGGCAATTCATATTCCTCCCCTAAATCTGCATAGATGAATGCTAAGCATACTACAAGGATTTCCATAATTTTATAAGGAATGGCATAAATTACAAACTAAGTAAAAGCAACATGCCCAATGAAACTATTTTACAATATTTTATGCGATGACTTGTTATATTGATGCCATTATAATCCTGACAGATTTAAAATGGATAGGTGATTTCTAAACCTGAGTATTACCTTTAGTTTTGAAAACAATTCTGTTGTTAATTTCTCCAATTTGAATTAATGGTCTCCAAACTGACTTAACGTTCTTCCTCTAAGAACCACAAGTGACTCAGGAAAGGTGGTTTAATCTGGCAGTACAATCTGAGTTGTAGCAATACACTTAGTGATTTTGAGAAACTGGAGAAGATGATTACTTATAACTGTCAATAGAGGATGCATCCAGGCATCGCTGGAACAGTGAGAACTAGTCAGTGATGCTTAGTGTCACCTCTGACATTCTGCCATCCTTTGGTCACATAATAACCATTACCTTTCTTCCTGGTAAGCGAGCATACTAGCCAGGGTTAGTACAGAACATAACTCAGTAGCTTAATTCTTAACTTTTAAATAGTTGCGACGATGCACGGAACTCTGCCGGCTGCTCCCGTGCTAGCAGAGCGCTAGGGGGTGGTACCCGGATCCACGCGGTCCGGGGCGGGAACCGAGCGAGAGGGCGGAGCGTCCAGCAGGTGCCGAGGCTCCGCCCCCACTGCATCCTCCGCTGGGATTGGCCGCTTCGGCCCCGGTGGGCGGTCCCTGGACCCTCTGGGAATGAAGTCTGGGGTGGAGGGGCACCCGGCGGCGGGGCGTTCTGGCCAAGGCCACCTGGTGTGCCAGACGCGCGGCCGTGGCGGCGCGGACGGAGTCTCAGGCCCGTGCACTCGCACCCCCGCTCCCACGCGCCGCGGCCCCACTCCCGGGTCCCGCCTGGGGCCTTGCGTGGGTCGGAACAGCCCGGCGGGTGGGCACCCGGCGCGGGCGCTGCAGGAGGTGGGGCGACGGGGTTGGCGGCGCCCAGGAGCGGATTCGGGGCTGCGGGGCGTCCAGGGCGAGCTCGCCGCGGCCGCTGCTGAGTAATCCCCGCCGCGCCTCTCGCGCCGCAGCCCAGCGGCGGCTCCGCCCTCGCCGCGTCCCCGCCCGCCCGGCCGCCCTGAGCCCAGCTCCGCCCCGCAGGTAGAGCCGGGCCGGGAGCGCGCGGGCCGCCGCAGCAGCCTCCTCGACCCGCCTGGCCCAGCACTGGGCCTCGCGCGCCCATGGCCGGCGCTGGGCAGCAGCGACCGCCGCGGCGGGACGACGGAGCCTCGAGCTCGGCGGCAGCGCCGCTGCAGGACGCGGAGCTGGCGCTGGCCGGCATCAACATGCTGCTCAACAACGGTTTTCGGGAGTCCGACCAGCTTTTTAAACAATACAGGTGAGCGGCGCCTCCCGCTCCCCGGCTCCAGGACCCCTCCTCCACCTCCGCCGCTCATCCCGCTGCCTTCCCGGGCCTGATCTGCGGCCAGCTCCTCTGCGCCTTTGCCACAGCGCCCCCCCCCCCCTCCCCGTCATCCTTCCCTCCTCGGGACCCAGCGTGCCTGCAGCCTCTCCTCCCTTGCTCCCAGCCTGGGCCTCCGAGGTGCGCCTGGTGTGTGCACCCCAACCCCCTCGGTGGTCGCCGGGTTAGGAGCCGGTTTGCTTTGGCACTGATGCCTTTGAAGCCGCAGCGATCTGGCGGGGTTGTGACTCCGGCTCGCGCGCTGCACCGGCAGCCTTTGTGACACGGCGCACACCAGCTGTCTGGTGCCTGCTGCTTGGTGTGCCTTCCATGGCTTCGCTTCGGCGTGCGTTCCAAACACTTGTATTGTGTGGAGACAGATGTACGTAATTGTCATGCCGTGCAGGAATTTAAAAATTCCAACCCAACTCTGCTAGCTCGTAAAACCCTCAGTCCTGGAAATGAGTGATAATTTCTCTAAGGTAAAGCAAGGAAGAAGAAAATGAAAGAGTTTTTTAAAAGAATATGTAAGAGAGTGGAAGGGGAAACACGTGTGTCTAGTTGTTCTTTTTTAAAAAATTATTTGTCTTTAAAAAGATAAAAAACGAGAGAACTGAAGCCTAGTATACATAGCTTTCTTGTAAGTGTAGGAGGTGCTTTCTTTTCACTGGGGGTCCAGAGCAACCGTTTTCTGGCTGAAGAAGCAAGCAGGTTTGTGATTTGCCCTTCGGAGTGTTGATTAGCTTTCCTGAACGCTTTTAAGGGCTACATGCTTCCTATGAGGGCCTTATGAGAGTTCTGATAAGGTCTAGTGCAATTTTGATGGACAGCCACAGTGTAAGAAAACTTGAGCCTAGCCAGGCTGCTACATTGTTAATGGCAAAGCAACTCTCTTACAACTATGAACTTCTCTTTTGCATTTTTGCCTAATTAAAAAAAAAAAAAACAAAAACAAACAAACAAACAAAAAAAAAAACAAAAAAACCTTCTATTGGTGCATTTTTGCAGCGCAAGGTGTTTTTACTTTTAGGTCAGCATCCTCCCCCTTGATCTGAAAATGAAAGTGCCTTAGCTTTATTCAGAATAGTTTAAAAACATGTGAGGTTTCAAGCTACAGTTTCATCAAAGGCTGTTGATGGAGAGTTTGAAAAATTACTCACTTCAGAGTACCTCTGCACTGGAGGGCTAGCACGCTGAGAATGTGGGCCGAGGATAACAGGTCTTCGTGGTTTATGTACTAGACTGTGCCAGTTTGTGCTGGAGAAGGATAAAGAAAGTGGTGAGAGTGAGACTTACTCTCTGTCCTGGCTGATCCAGGTCCTTTCATATCTTAATTTTTTCTTGCTTTGAAGTAATCTGCAGCTTACTATTTTAATGGCTTTTCCCTCCTTTGCATGTATATTGCTTTAATGTGCTTAAATATTACCTTGTGGTCCTCTGACATCAAAAGCGTAAATTTTTTTGCCTTATCTCTATGGTTTTATGCACTAGCAAGAAAGGGCATATCCAATACTCTGGCGTTAACAGCAGAGAGGTGCCCTGTGATTGGTATTTCTTTGGATGAAGAAGGGAGAGATGTCCAGAGAGGATTTGCCCTGTGTGGGGAGGCACTATCTTCTTGTGTTAGGAAATGGAACTAAAGATAAAGAAGAAAAAATGTTGCAATGCCTATCCTTTGCCAAACATGAGTGCCAGACAGATTACTTTATATATTCTCCCTGTTCAGATAACAACATAAGAGTGAGATGGATCTTGAGACAATTTTAGAAGGAGGGGCTGAGGGGCTGGTGGCTTGGGAGTTGGGCCTGTATCCCTGGACCAGGCGATGAGTACTAGGTTCTAAATTGAAGGCTATTTCATTTGAACCTTCTGTCTCTCACCCCAAACTTATTATATTTTGTAATCTTTTCCTGTGACCTTTTTTTCCCAGCAGTGTAGTTTTTTTTTTTTTAAACCCTTTTACAGGGGTGGTGGGAGGAAAGAAAACAGGATGACAGTGGCAACATTATCTATCAGCTTTCTCTTGCTCCATCTGCTGTGTTTGTGGTGTGGAAAATCGTTGCATTCTCCCTGCCTCCCAAATGTGCTTCTCCTCTGTTTTGGGAAGCATGACTGCAGAGAGGAAGGGTCAGGAACCGGCAGCAAGCAGCCAGGGCTCCGACTGGCGCTTTTATAGGCTGTTGAATTTGGCTTCTCGTCAGTTATAGCATTGATGCAGAGATGGTGTTATTAAAATTCAAAGGAAGGATCTGTGGCCTCTGACACAGGAAAGCACTCCGTCAACGCTAGTAGCCTTTGCCTCTAGTATCAGTTCTGCTTGTGGTAGCTTTCTGTGTGAAGCTCACTCATGGCTTACAGTGGAAAGGCTTAAGAACTTCTTATACTGGGGGACCTCTCTTCTTGTCCCAAAGGTGAAAGGCCTGCTGGCAGCTCGGCGCTCACTCCATGAGAAGCATTTGAGGAGTGCCTCGAGCTCAGTGTACCCACAGAAAAGCGATAATCAAATGTCTAGCTCAGTCTCCTCTTTTTGTAATTGTTTCATTCCAGGGTCCCAGCCTCCCCCTACTGGTAAACCTTCCAAAGTCTTGGTATAGTCAAACAAAGAAACATTTTGTGTCTGGTGTAACAGTGACATTTTTTGTTATTATTATTATTAAAGAAGGTCATTTTCTCATGCCACATTACTGGAATGAGAAGTTTCAGCAGCAGCTACCTCACAAGAAATGCTCACTCTGCAGAAACCCTTGTCAGGACAGTCTGTCTAAATGTGTGGGAAGTGTGCATTGTGTACATCAGATGTCACTGCTATTGGACTCCGACATGCACAGCAGAGCCTGCAGCTCCCTAGTGGGGATTTCCAAATGGAGCTGGCCCTTCTTTTATAATCACAGCAATAAAAGCAGGGAACCGAGCCACTGTTCTGTGCTTGGAGCTGCTTCCCCAGAGATCAGAAGACTTGGGTGCTGCATTGTGGGGTGAATATGGCTGTGTCCCCCAAGAGTCTGTGTGGCTAAAGATTTGGTCCCATAGTGGTGCCTTTGGATAGTGATGGAACCTGTAGCGGGTAGGGCCTAATGAGAACATCTGTGGTCCTTCTGGTGGGGAGGTTGCTGTTCTGTAGAGAGAGCAAGGCTGGCCCTGCCCGTGGGCTCTCTCTGAGCATCTGAGATGTGTGTGACCATTTTCCTCCATGTGCTGCTGTCTGCCCCCTTGTCAAAGGCCAAACTGTTGGTCCTTTGGATCTTGAACTTTGAGAGCTCTGAGCTGCATGAAACTGATTTTCTACGTGAGTAGCCTGACTCAGGTATTTCATTATAGGAACAGAAAGTTGACTCATAAATTCTTTGAGCCCAAGAACATGTTTGTGCAGGTGAGTTCATACCCTGACCACCTAAATCATACTCTTAATCTTGGTGTCAGGGCTCAGTGTTATAATCCAGGAGCATCCCCTGCACATTTACACACATTGGATTGATGTTGGCTCATCTGACCCACTTGTAGCTGGAGGTGCAGGAGGTCCTCACCTGTGGTGAGGACCACACGGTGCGAGACTTTTGGGTACTGTGCTATAGGTGAGGTCAACAGTGGTATGGGGCTGCCGTTATCTGCAGGAATAGACAAACATCTCGCCTGGCCAGAAGGACATTTTGTAGAGGAAATGACTGAGCTTCCTGATGGGTAGAAAAGTTGAAGAAGAAGGACTTGGGAAGGGTGGAGGAAGAGGGAGAAGAGGAGGTGAGGCATAAACCAAGTGTAGGGTGGAAATGCTCATGAGAAAGCTGCGAAAGGCACTGGGGAGGCGAGGGAAAGAACGGCCTGCAGAAGGGTAGTGTCGGGTGATTGCGTTGGGCGGCTCCATCTCCACCTGCGACTCTCATCTCTCCACTGGTTGGTGCATTTCCCGCGACTCATTGCTTTAGGATTCCATGGTTCTGTGGTGTCTAATCAGGTTCACTCCCCCCACCCCAGCATTGCTTGTGGTCTTGCTGTTACATTTATAATTCTTGGCACTGTGGAACTTTAGGGTCTTACTGGTGCCATCTTTGTCTCTTTTTGACTTGAAATGTTAACTGTGGTTTGTCCTTAGAGGACTGGTGGGAGAGGTGGAGCAGTGGGTCTTGAGGAAGGCTGAGACTTTTGAAGCTTCTGGCCCTGGGAGCTTGGTAGTGCTGTTTGCGCGGGCCTGACTTGTGACTTCCTTCCTTCCCCTTTAGGTTGCCGTCCGACTGCTTTCCCCTTTGGCATCCTTTGCGACTCTAAAACGGCTACAGTCTTTACTCTGTTAGCGCTGCTACAGGTTCTTGACTGTAGATACTATAAAAGTTGCATCTAGTCATCATCCACTGAAACAAAATGTAGATTAAAAGATATACTCAGCATGCATGAATCCCTGGGTTCAGTCTCTATGCCGGAAGAAAACCTGCATTTGATGACTGTTATGAGGTGGTCACTGATGATAAGTATGTAAGGATCAGTAGGATTTGATATGGAATCATTATAAAGTATATGTTTCTATGCTGTTACAAAATGTCAAAATATGTTAAAAACAAAAAGCGAGAAAAATTAATGTTAAGTAATGTACAAAGGGCAGTTGAAAACTATGGTGAATATTTAAATTAAAAATTTATAACAATATAAAATTATAAAAATTTATAACAATAAAAGCTAAATTGCCAAGAATCCCACTCAGAACCCCTCCCCCCCCATTTCAAATACAGTTAGCACTGCATTCTTGGCAATGTGTGTCATTTTATTAGTTTTTAAAACTCAAAGTTACTGAAGTCTTACTTTGTGAGCACGTTGACTAGGAGCTAATATTACCATAGAGATAGTTCATTATAACTCAGAAAGTGGTAAACTATGCCCCATATCATCTGTCCTGCTGCTTGATTTTATAAATAAAGTTTTATTGGGACACAGACATACTTACTGGTTATGTCTGGCCTGTGGCTGTTTGGGCACTACAACTACAGAAATAAGTAGTTATGACCCAAGATCATGTGGCCTGCAACACCTAAGGTTTTACTCTTTGGCTTTTTGTAAGTTCGTGGACTTCTGGCATAAGCCATGCACCTTCCCACAAAAGATCAAAGATCAAAAGGCTAAGACACAAGGCCAGTCCTCTCCAAGCCATCTCTTTGCTGCAGACTTTGCCAGGTGCTTGGAAGGAGAGAAAGCGCTTAGGCCACTGGCGCTGCCTGGGTGCGTTGGCTGCTCTGGGATAGCAGTGTGTTTCTGCCTTGCCGTAGGAAGGCGTCTGGGACAGGTCCTGGGTATAGGAATGCAAGAAAAGGAGAAGCAATGAAAAGCAGAAATGGTTGGAGGGGACTGGCGGGAAGGACGGGAAACTCATCTGTTGACATTTTCCATCTTCTTCAACTCAGTGGTGCATTTGTGAAAAGACTTTTCCCCCAATGATTGCACTGAGAAGGTCCTAATTAAATACTCCTTAAAGTTTCATTTGGCTTAACCGAGATTCTGTCTTTTAATGTGTCCCCATCTAGAATATGGGATGCTTTGGAAGATACTGCCAGCAGAAGCGAATACGCCATGCCTGTCTTATGTATCTGTGTACAGTTGCGCAAAACCAAGGTTCACGGTGTGAACCCCTAGAAGACTGTCCTGAACCACATTGCTCAGTGTGATTACTTCTTTGCCTGTCCTAGTGGAGAGAAGCTGTGCTAAGTGAAAGGAAGCCTTGAGAAGGTCGAGACGCAGGGACGGGTTGGGGCGTGGAGGAGCCCTTTCCAGTCCAGTTAACAAAACTACCTGTAGATCTTTCAACACATCATGATTTTCAGGACTGTGTGCTGTTTTAGCTCTTAAAATACCATCTTCACACCCCATCTTCTTTGCCAGGGCAGCCCTCCTACTTAACCAGCAACAGCTGTGCAACTCCAAAGAGGCTGAAGCTAAAAGGAACTGAAGGACCAGAACGTATGAAAGCTGCACAGAGAGTGGATGGCAGCACTGCCGAGATGAAGTTCCCTATAGTTTCAAAATTCTGCACGGCACTAGGGTTGCCCTGTGAAGGAGGAGGGTCTCTGCCTTGTGCCGGATTCTTCTGTTTAGCTTTATGTGATTTCAGTTACCTGTGGTCAGCTGTGATTTGAAAAGTAGTAAGTGGAAACTTCTAGAAAAAAAAATTCCTCATTTTAAAATAATTTACATCATGGTAACTGTTCCATGTTGTTATTAGTTGCGGTTCATCTCTTCCTGTGCCTAGTTTGGCAGATACAACCTTGCCATCGGTGTGCCTGTTTAGGAGAGAGACATAGTGTGGGAGAGTTGAGTGCTCTGTGTCGCTAAGACATCTGCTGGGGATATTGAAGGGTATTTCTTTCAGATGGTGGGCATCTGTATCTTCTCCTGCGGTTACGCTGTTCCCAGCACGCTACATTCGCAATGATCCTGTTTATTCGTTAACAGACTAAGCCTTTGTGCCCTAGACTGTGGGGAAAATGCCTTTTGACTTCTGAACATGTGACTGCGAAACCATATCTTTGTATAAAGTTGTTGAAAAATTTGCTTCGTAAGAAGAATGAGCTGTGACTTCTTGGAGTCATCTTGAAGCCGGCAGTGGGGCTTCTCTTGTGTAAGGAAGTTTGGTGGTTTGCCCTCTGAGCTTCTCTTTGTCTTGCCTAAGAATTTCAGAACGCAAGCAATATGCACATGTACACAACAGGCAGTACTCATGGCTTATGGGAAAACGGTGGCTTATGATGGAGAAAGCCCTAGAAAGTCAGGAAGTGTATCTCTGTTAGACGCTGGTATTCGTGATTAGAATATTTATATGTGCAGGACACACATGGAGAAATGGTGTTTTCCTTCAAAGAGGCATTGCTTACCTGAGACCTATATTCCGCTCCAATTAGAAGAGTCACTGTCTTGGTTACTTTTACTCATTGCTGGGACAAAATACCAACACCCAAAATGAAGGAAAGATTTCCTGAGCTCACAGTTTGTGGAGGTTTCAGTCCATACTCCACTGACTCCAAGGCAAATGGCAGCAGTTTATGGCAGCAGAAAACAACGAAGCTCAGAAGAGGAGCAGCAGCCGTGGTGTCCATCAAAAGTCTTTCTGTTTGGGGTTGGGGAGACAGCTCAGTAGAATAAATGCTTGCCTGGCAAGTGCAAGGGCCTGAGTTCAGTCCCCAGTTATGAAAAAAAAAAAAAAAAAAAAAAGGAAAGAAAGAAAGAAGACTCTTCTCTTCCTTCCATGCTGACTGCTAACTGCAAAGACTGGAGCTCCTTCAAAGTGGCACAGCTACAAAATAGCATGACAAAGGGAGTGGGGGGGCGCAGAAGCCTACCTCACTTCCTCTCTGTATCTTTTTAGTGTTGAGTTCCTCTGGGATGGGCCCTTGCTGCCCTAGGGCGGCCCCATCCCTTATGGAATCCACAGCACAAGCCCACCCAGCCAAGCCTCACTTACCTCACCTTGATGCAGGGTATCAGCCACCACAGTCACACTTCACACTGGTCCTTGTCCCGTGCTTGGAGGTATCTGTGAAGTTGCTGGTAGAGGCAACTTCTCCCTTCCTGCACATCACAGTGAACATAAAGGCGACTACGGGATATCTAGTGCAAGGCCGTCCCCCTACTGACAACCCGCTACTCCTCACAAGTGCTTCTGATTTGTGTGGGAAAGCAAGCACTGTGACCCAAGCCACCTGGCCAAAGTCACACGGCAGGAAGTGGGCATGTAGGGGTAGATGGCTCAGCATCTGTGTGTAACTCTTGGGTGTGACCTTTCCTTCATCGCTGTCAAAGTAAACGGAGTTAACATATGTGCTGTCAAAGCCCTTGTGGGCTAAGCTCCCTCAGCAGTATGCAAATCATGTGTTGACACCCAAGGAGTCCCCATGCACCACCACAGAGCTCTGCCTTTGGGGAGCATGCCACTTCCAGCTCTCTAGATCCTGCAGCTTCTGGTCTCCTGGGCAGGAGACTCAGCAGCTCAGGCAAGCACTGTAGTCTCTGGCCTGCCCTGCTGTGCAGCCTCTTCCTGCTGCTTCCTGACCTTCCATCCTGGCTGTGCAGGAAGAGTTTGCATCGTCCAGGCGGTTGTGTCTTGTCCTGCAAGATGCTGCTGAGCTTTCCATGGTGGGGCTTTGTGTCACCTCTGGGCCCCTGAAGTGCTTAGCCTTACTTTAGCTAGCACTAGGGTTCCACTGACACCCAAAACCTTCGCTAGAAGGGATGGGAGGTGCCTGGGCTTCCTCTGCAGGTGCTCCTGGCCTGCCTGCCATTGCTGGTATGTTATGCCATCTGAGATGTAGCAAAAACAGAGCAGCACCCGGTGAGTGGGGCAGCTTGGGAGACAAAAGCCTCTTCTTTACGTGCCGTGGCTGGTCTCCTGACCCAGTGAGGAGTGCTCCGGAGAGGCCCTAAAGCTCTCATTTTACTCCTCAGAAGCAGACAGCAGAGCTCCTCTCTGGCCCCATTGGCCTTTTTCCTGAGTGGTTCCCAGGCTGCCCATGGCTGAGTAGGGAGCTGTGGAGAACAGAGCTGCCACTGCGCACAGCAGAGCTGGACAGGCGCCATTGCAGGGAAGGCTGAGTCCCCCGAAGCTGATCTCCTGCTTGTGAAGTGGCTCTGGGGTCCGGGGGCAGACATCCCCTGGGGATTGGAATTCTCCAGTGAGCTGTCCTCTGCTTTGCGTTGCCGCCAGTGATGAGGAGGCCAGCTAACTGGCGGGCCTTCATGTCTCCCACTTCATGTCCCTTGGGCAGCACCATCATAGGCCCAGGGGTTGCCGGCCTCCCTGGCAGGAGAAGACTCCAGGACTCCAAGGGTCCCGTCCTGAGTTCCAGGAAGAACTGGTCTCCAAAAGAACCTGGTGTCTGGGAGCTGATGCTTTTATCAGACCTACAGCTGCCTTGTGTTGAGAAATGAAATTGGTAGATGAAACTGCCTGCCTGTGACACAGTGTCTAAAACCCAACAGAACGCCTGGATTAGGTAATGTAGAGAAGTAAGCGAGACCCTCATAATACCAGTTGCCTATATTTTAAAGTAGAAATGCTAAAAGAAAGAAAGAAAGAAACAAATAAACCCCAAACCTTTATCAGGAGATAGAGGGGAGTGATTGGATGCTTGCACCTGTGTATAGCGGGTCAATTTGCCTGTGACACAGTGTCTAAAACCCAACAGAATGCCTGGATTAGGTAATGTAGAGAAGTAAGCGAGACCCTCATAATACCAGTTGCCTATATTTTAAAGTAGAAATGCTAAAAGAAAGAAAGAAAGAAACAAATAAACCCCAAACCTTTATCAGGAGATAGAGGGGAGTGATTGGATGCTTGCACCTGTGTATAGCGGGTCAATTTGCAGTCGAATGCCCTGCCTCTGAGCTATACCCCTGGTGGGTCAATTTGGCTGGGAGAGAAGTATGAGGAGCTGGAAGGAGGTAGGGATGAATCAGATGAGTATTTATCATCGTTAAGTAAGTAATAGCAGACTGCTATGTTTTCAGGAGAAAGTGGTGAGGTATCCCTAATTGAAGAAAACAACTTGCTGAGGCAAAATATTGACTATTTAAGTGGTGGCAGAATAATTAAATCCTATGCATAGTGAATAACTATCTTGAATCCCAAAATCCCTCCAGAAGCCACGAGCTTTAGAGACCCTTGTGTCTCATAGGTGTTTAGGATTAGAGAATAAATTGGAAAAAGAAGTTCACTGGGGAGCTGGGCAGGGGCCGACCATTTAGAACAATATCAGAGTAGGGCTGAAAAATAAGAAGCAGATGCCAAATTCAATATGTAATTTTGAGGATATGAGTTATAGTGTGCTACAGATTCTTAAGCAAATTGGATGGCAAAGTGAAGTGGCTTTGAATGACGGCACTCAGTGGTATCTGGTATTCCATGTGTCTTCATGAATTCGTTGGGCTTTATGTCTAGGAAAAAGAGTTTTTGCTGTCCCTGTTGAGTGCTGGCGCGTGATAGCTACCCATGTCAGCCGGCAAAGCTGTGCTGTGTTGGTGACTGGGACACCACACACAGGATTGCTACTGGGAACATGGTTTTCCAAAGTTATGAATAAATCTTGACAATATAGGCACTCAAACAGCACAAGGAATATAGTAGGCCTTACTTGCCCCAAAGCTCTGCATCTGAGGAGTCAGCTAACCAAGGACTGAACGTATTCAAAGGCCACGTTCCAGGAAGTTCCAAAAAGCATGAGTTGAATTTGCTGTACACCAACCACTACACTGAGTCCTTACAGACTAAGTGGTGCCTAACTGGCATTATGCTAGGTGTTGTAAGTACTCTAGAGACAGGAGTGCGCCTAGGTTATTTTCAGATATGCTACCACTCAAGTACTGGGCTTGAGCATCTGAACCACAGGGCATCCTGGAACCAGCTGCCCTTGAATGTCAGAGCAAAACTGTGTTTTGTTCTTCTCTGTAAGTGGAGGTATGTACTAGAAATAATTACAGGCATTTTTAATGCTTACAATATTCAAATGTCACGTGGCACATGGAACAGTGTGCCAGACGGTGGCATACGCTGCAGCGGGGCCCAGCCTCCATATCTTCCTGACAGCCCTGCAGGTTTCCTGAATGCCTCCTCTGAGAAGTGCTAGGCTTAGAACTGGAAGGTTCAGGATAATTAAGGTCTTTGCAGCTAACCGCTTAGGCTGTCTGAGAGGCATGGGGTGGAGTCTTTCTGTGGACAACATTGGGCTGCAGGAAGGAGAGAGGCCACTGGTACAGCTGTTGTTCGAGCAGTGTGAGGGAGGAGGGGGCGTCTCCTCACGTTTATGACCAGATGCTAGGGAGATGCCAGGGTTCCCTTGGAGCATGGGGAGCCGGTGTTGGGTACTGTGCCGTACTGTCTGGAAATGCAGGCTTTCCTGGTCATGCACATGCTTCTCCTGCGACCCAGGCCACTCCAGGAAGGCATGTAGGCCCTACACAGATTACAGCAATTTGGAATAGGCTTTTTAACATAGAAAAATGAAAGGGCCACTTTTGCAGGAATCTACATAGCCAAAGGAGCCACTGGAGTTGTTCTTTTGAATAATATGTGGAATAGTGCAGAATGCCTCCTGGTGATTTTCTGAGGCACTGAGGAAGCAACTAGTAGTGGGGAAAGGCATACAATTTAACCTCTGACCTCTGACAGGGCTCCCTGTACCCAGATACAAAGCTTTCCCTGGTCCCGCCCTCAGCTATTGTATCAGCTACATCCCATAATACATATTGGCTCAGCCTGTTCCTACATGCTTGCTTTCATATTCCTCATAGGTGGGGCTTTTCTCAGAAAGCCTCGGTCTTAGCATGATGGGTTACTGCTTGCCCGTGCTGGGTACTTTCCTCTTCTTCTTTCTCCTCCTCTTTTTTTTTTAAACATGGTACTGGGGATTAAACCAGGGCATTTGCACTGAGTTGCAGTCCCAGAATTTTTTTATTTTTATTTTTTTTTATTTTTAGTTTTGAGATAAGGTCTTGCTAAGTCACTAAGTTTCCCAGCCTGGGCTCAAACTTGTGATCCTCCTCTCAGAGGGCTGGGCTTGTAAGTGCACACCCCCAAGCAGCTCAAGGCAGCCTTCCTAGTACAGACAGCTGCCCTCTGCTTTGGAGTTGTGTTTTCTTGCTGCATCTCTGTGGTAGCCTTCTTTGGGTTTTGCTTCATGTAAAGTATTCATCCATAAAATAGTCATCAAAGAGAAACTGATTTGTAAATGATTATGTCATTTTCTTTCCACCACAAATAAAACTTTTGAGACTATGCTGACAGGACAAGAAAAGGGGGGTAAATAACACTTTACATCTAAATTCAAGTTGAATTTGCAAAGTAACAGATTCATTAAGAAACAGCTGGATTAAACTATAATCCCTGCTGCTTGGCCCCAGCAAGACTGGCCCATCATGATGAGTCACCGTCAAGGCTTGGAATGATTCTTCTCCTGTATTCTGAGCAGTGAATTGCAAAATCGGAAGTTATATATTGGCAGTGGACTCTGAGACCAAAAAGAACGTGATACTCTGGTGCCTTGCCAATCATGCTCACCTCTTCTTTATTTAGATCTCAGACAAAGCAGCGCTGAGCCCATCAGCTGCATGCTTACCTGGTGTGACTCTCAGCTCTCCAAGACCTGAGCAGGGCAGCTTCTTGGCCCGCTGTTGTGGGAGGAAGTGGCTTTCTGACTCCCCCCACCCCCGCCCCCCGGAACTGAATTCCAGGCAACCTAACTGCACCGATAGGAGTTTGGTTTGCATCTAACTGCTATTTATTTCACTTGTCAACCACATAGCTCCAAGTGTGTTTTGGTTATTCCTGTATTGATGATTGATGGGATAACTCATTGGTTGAGATGATCCAATGTATAAGTTGAACTAGAAATTACTGTCCTTAAAATAGCACACACAAACAGAGGGAAAGGGCATAGGAGTGGGAGATGACCGTAGCCCAGTGTGACCTGCGATGATGGACATCCTAGGAGATTCTTGTGTGGGAGCAATTGTCAGGGCAGAACCAACCCAAAGGGGAGGATATTGGGGTGTTTTTCTGTAGCTCATGTGATGTCTTGGATCTGGCCAGAGACTTACATCCAGTTTGATTTTCAGAGAGAGCAAATAGGTCAAATAGGTGAGGTTTAACTTGAAATTGCTTTTCTCTTAGTGGGAGAATGTTGAGTTGTAAAACAATAAATAGTCATCAGAAAGCTATGAATGCCTAAAAATTTATAGTTAAGAAAGATTTTGAATAGTGAAATAAGCCCAGATAAAAATGTCTTCACCTATGCTCTGCTAATAAAGGAAAAAGTAGATGCCTTAGTGAATGACAGGTGCCTGTGTGGTTCAGAGTCGTTTACTAAGAACTAGTTCCTTAAAAATCTGTTATCAGCCCGGCAGGATGGCTCAGTGGTCTAAAGTGCCTGCTTGGGAAAGCTTGGGTGGCTGTAGGGACTGCGGTTCGATCCCCAGCACCACATGCTGCCCCAGCCCTGCCCTCGGGGTGGACTGAGCCAGCCATAAACATGAGTGAATAAACAAACAAAGGTTCTGAAATAAGAAAAAAATAAATACATAAAATAAAAAAAATCTGTTATCAAAAATCAATGTGTAGTTTCTCTGTTAAATGATTTTTAGTCCAAAAACGAATTCTTAAGTATCTAAATGTTTATTTAGAATAGTGTTTGGATTGCTTTGTTGAATGGATGCATGTGTTTAATCCTTAAATTATGCATGGAGTTTATAGATTATTGCCACATATAATAAAGGGGACATTTTATATCTTAAAGATAAGAAAATACCTTGAACATTTTATTGTTTGTTAAAGGATGAGTTGGGAAGTCTTTTCATGTAGTTGAACTATTTTCAGAGTATATCAATAACCGTGTTACCACCAAGATTTAGCAATAAATGAATATGAATAAGCAAAACTAGAGCAGACTGTGAGTACAGTTAGAAGCGATGCAGTCTCACAGTCATACGGTAGTCTATTGATCTTTCCATGAACTATTGCCCAGGCAAAGAATTAGCTGTGAACGAGGATCAAGCAAGAAATAAATGCTTATTGTTAAGGAGCTGTCGGATCTCGTGCATTTCATCCTTTGTTCCAATTTTCTCAGTAGCCCCCCGGTGATTAATTTTAGTTGTCAACTTGACTGGATGGAGGATACCTAGAGAGTGGGTGAATGAACTCTGGGTTTATATAGAAGGGCATTTCTGAAAGGTTGACCAGCAGGTCAGTGACTGTTTGGGGGAGACACCTTGACGTGCACAGCACCATCTTCTTAGATGGGGGTCCAGCTGGAGGGAGAAGGCGGAAGCTGGAAGCCAGCCCTCAAGCTCTCCCCTTCTTGCGGTGGGCGTTGTTCTGACAGCGTTACCCAGGGATGTCAGACTTCTGGTCCTTCAGCCTTTGAATGAGGCCTCCCACCTCCAGGGGATGTGGAGACCTTTAATGTTGGCCTGTGCCGCATCTGTCTCCGTGAGACCTCTGGCTTCTTGGCTTGAACAGCTGTTGCTTTCCCTGGTTTCCCAGCCTGCAGGCAGCCATAGTGGGGTGAGTCAGGCTCCGGTCATGTGAGCTCATCTTGTAAATCCCAGTCTAGTAAATATATACATTGGATTGGTTCTCTTTCTCCTGAGAATCTTGACTAATCCAAGTCTTGAGGATAAGTATTTTCAATATTAGTTTTTCACAAGACAAAGCTAAGGTTTACCAAACCCAAACTGAAAACACAAGCAGCAGATCTGCCATAGCCCTAGAGTGTGCGATCTTTCCCCTGCTTCCCCCAGAAGAACCCTATTCTACTGAGTAGTGGGATGTGGACCATACTGCTGCAGGCCTCCTGTCCAGGCCCAGTCTTCTCCTGCGCCCTGCTCATCTTCCTGGGCCTCACAGCCCAGTGGATGGCACCACTTGAAACCTACACACAATATGCCAAGAAGGTCCTCCAGGTCTGCCTGTTGCCTTTTATCCCTTTCACTTTTTCCCCATCTTCACCACCAGCACATCATGCACACACCCAGGCCTCTTGCTTGGACAGCTTTTCTGGTCCAGCTGGCTTTCTGATCTCCTCCTGGCTCTGCTGCACCCCAAGCAGAGTGACCATATCAACACATGAGTCTAACTATGTGCCTCTCCACTGACAATGCCGTAGTGCCTTCTCTAGTAGGCTGAAAAGCCGCCTTCAAGAGCAGACCTTCCACGCTCTAGACCCTGGAACCTTTAAATGTTGCTTAGTGTGGTGTGTGGAGCAGTAGGATGGCATGTAGCTGTGATTAAGAGATGGGGAGATTATCCTGCGTTATCCAGGCAGGCCTCGGATGCAATCATATGCATCCTTATAAGAAGTCCAAGAGACTTTACATGCATAGAAGAGAGAACAACATGGAAACTGCATGGAGAGATGGGAAGATGTTGGCCTTGAAGGCTGAAGGGGTGGTGGCCACAGTCCCAGATCACAGGCAGCACTAGTGCTGAGAGGCGAGGAGCAGATACTCCCCAAGCCCCCGGGGGTATGTGCCTCCAAAACACTTCACAGCCCAGTGAAAGTGATGGTAGCCTTCTGGCCTTTGAAACTGTGAGAGAATACTTTGCAGTTGTCCTGAGCCACTGAGCCACTGAGTTTATGGTCACTTTTTACCATGGCCCAGGAGTCTGGTGCAGCTTCCTGCTGCTCATAGAATTAGGACCAAAATACCTGTAAGATCTCTCTTGAGTAGCATGGCTTACTCCTTGGCCATCTGTTGCATTATCTCTTTTCTTCTTATTCATATAGTAAAAGTACTTTTATTATATTCTTTCTATACTATGACTGTATAAAGCCAAGTAAACTCATTCTATGCAGTAGAGTTGTGGCTCTTCTTTATTTAGTGCTGTGTATACAAATGGAAAAGTAAAATAGCTTCAAATGAACAATGATTTTTTATTTTAGACAATTTTAGAACATGAATTAACCTTATTTGTTTGTTTTTGTCTTTTTGAGACAGGGTCTTGCTCTGTAGTTCAGACCAATCTTGAGCTCACTTTTGTAGCCTAGGCTGGTCTCAAAACTCACATTGATCCTCCTGCCTCAGCCTCCCAAGTGTTGGGATTACAGGCGAGTGCCACCACAGCCGGCCTTCGCCTTCACTTAAAAGGCCACTGTTTTGTCCATTGTTGTCTAATCTTGTGCAGTAGTGTCTGGTTTTGTTTTGTTTTGCCTTGTTTTGTAGTACTGGCAATTGAGCACAGGCCTACACATTGAGCCACACTCTAAACCCATTTTTATTATTATTCTGAAACAGGGTCTCACTAAATTGATAGAGCTGGGCTCCCTCTTGCAACCCTCCTGCCTCAGGCTCCCCAGGTCCAGGATCACAGGCACGCTCCTCTGTACCCAGCTCTTCTCTTGCTCTGGGCTCTAGCTGCCATGTTTCATTCTGACTTTTCTTTGCTTTCACTGCGTGTGGCACCCTTCCTCTAAGCTGACATTTTCTCTCTTCGTTTTTTTTTGCGGGATTAGGGTTCAAACTCACAACCTTGCACTTGCCATGCAGGCACTTGTGTCGCAGAGCTATCTCTCCAGCCCCTTAGGCTGACAGTTTCTTATCCCTAACTTCAACTCCACCCTCCCCTCCTGGTTAGGTCTTGGTCTGTGCTCCAGCCCTGTTTCCTGGCTACATGCTGTCAAAGAATCGTGATGCTTTCTTCTGGGCTTTGCTTCAGTGTGTCATCACAGACAGACGCCACTGGTTTTCCTTGGTTCTAATATTACACAGATTTCTGTTTCCAGAGCTTGCTTACATGACACTGGTGCCTAATAACATGGTTCCGGTTTCACCTACCACTTGTGTACCTTGAGTGATTGCACACGACTGGCTCTTCAGGCCACAAAGTGCCACATATTCACAAGGTGTACATCATGCTTGGTGGCCAATCACGTCACAAATAAGGAGAAGGAATAGCTCGCTGAGCAGGGGCGATAGGACGTGGCCATGTTTGGAAGATTCTGGATGAGCAGCCCAGGACCTCGGCCCACGGGGCAGACGTGGTTGTGAGGAGACAGGTAGACATCCTACGGAGAGTGAGGGTGATGGCAGTGAAAGAGTTGGCCTCCTAGAGATGGCTCATGGCCTCGGAAGCCAAGTGGCTGTGCCACGCACGTGGCAGGAGGGACACTCAAGCCAGAGTGTGGCACACATGTTTCTCTGCACTAGGGTGGATGAGGAAGCAAATCTTGTTTACTCTTGAATTTTTTTTTTTAACAGAAAATAATAATCGCTATGCTCAGTGTTTGAAATATTTTAGTGTAGTCTCAATTAATTTTCCATACGTGTTTATAATAGAAAGTCTTAAAAATTATGTGTAATGTGGTGTGAAATATACATTAGGTAAAATTTACTGTTTTAACCATTTGTAAGCCGATCATTCAGCAGAATTAGGTAATGGATGCTCTTGCTATTGCTCCGCCTCCTCAGGAAGCCATCTGCAAAGGTTTTATCTTTGCAGACTGAAACTCTGTGCTCACTAAAAGCTTGCCTCTTGCTCGCCCTTCTCTAGCTCCAGCAATCAGTGCTCCACTTCTATCCCTCTTGATTTTGACTGCAGTAGATGCCTTATATAAGTGGAATAGTGTAGTATCTGTCCTTTGGTAACTGGCTTGTTTCACCTGGCATAATTTACTACAAGGTTTGCGCCTGCTGTGTCAAAATACCCTTACTTTCTAAGGCCGAATACCATTCCGTGCATTGCCTCGTTTTGCTTCTGCATCTCCCTCATCAGGGGACACCTGCATTGCTTCCTGTGTTAGACTCCTGAGTGCTGCTGCCATAAGCGTGGGCGTGCAGACGTGTTTGAGCTGCTGCTTTCAGTTCTCGTAAGTTGATGCCCCACTGTGGGACCATTAGGGTAACTTTGTTATTAATGTTTTTAGGAACCATTATACTAATTTCCTAGTGCTTGTACCACTTTACAGGGCCACTGAGAGTGTAGAAGGGCCTTGTTCTTCCCAGTACCATGGGTTGCTTTTTTTATTCTACTGATAGTGTCATTTGAGGCAGAAAAGATTTTAGCTTTGATAGTGCATTAATCCTTTGTTTTATTTGCAACTTGTACTTTTGGTTTCATATCTAAAAATCATTGCCAAAGCCAGTAACTTGAAGCTTTCCCCTTGTATTCTGTAGTCTTAACTCCTACGCTTAGGTCTTTAATCCGTTTTGAGTTTTCCCTTCACTCAGATATAAAGTAAGGGTATAGCTGCAGTCTTTCGTGTATGGAGGCTCAGCTCAGCACTATTTGCTGAAAACACTGTCCTTTCCCCCACCGAATGGTTGTTGGCACCCCTGGAGAAAGATTTTCTGACCCTATGTGTGAGAGTTAATTTCTGGGTTTTCTATTCTAGTTCATTTATGTATATATCTTTTTATGCTGGTACAACTTTTTTTTTATTATTGTAGCTTTGAAGTAAAGTTTGAAATCAGGGATTGAGATATTCAATTCAGGTTTTTTTTTTTTTTTTTTCTTTTTTTTGGAACTGGGGATTGAACTCAGGCTCTTGTACTAGCCAGGCAAGCACTTATTCTATTGAGCTATCTCTCCAGCCCCTCAATTTAGTTCTTTTTTAGATTATTTAAATCATTTTGAGTCCCCTAAGAGCTCCTGTACATTGTTTTTTCTAGAGAAAGATGTGGAGATTTTTGATAGTGATTAAATTTTGTGGAAGATAGATAACAGTTGAGAACTAAAACAGGAGAATCACTACAAGTCCGACTTACATAGTGAGACCCTATTGACCCTGTATCAAATACATTAAAAAAAAAAAAAAGACAAACAAAAACCAGGGCCAGCCAGATAGTTCAGGGGACTAAAGCACATGCTTAGGCAGAGCGCAGGGGCCATGGAATTGAAACCCAGCCGGCACCCCTGGGGTGCGCTGAGAGGGTGAATGAGGCTGCGTGTGGTGGCCTGTGCCTATAAATCTCAGTGCTTGGGAGGCTGAAAACAGGAGAATCACTGTGAGTCCAATCTGCATAGTGAGACCAATCTGCATGTGAGACCCTGTAGACCCTGCAATAAATCCACACAAAAAAGCAGACTGACAATTGAGACCTAACTGTCCTCCTCTGTGAGCACCAAGGAGAAGTTAATACAGCTGAGATCAGTTGTTTCCATGGAGGAGCTGGTAATGTGTACCGGATGGTGGGATGCTGGTGAATCTTGTCTTTGGTTGCGCGCAGCCCTGTGGGAGTGAATAGGAGCAGGATGGAGTTAGGGCTCACAGCAGACTGCTAGAGCTCCTCTGTGCCCTGGAGGCAAGGGCTGGCTGGTCACCTGCCTGCTAGACGAGCTCTGTGCCTGCCTTTCAGTCTCCCTTTGCCCCTGGGTCAGTGTAAAAAACTAGCAGGACTAGGCCTCTCCAAGTGGCGCCTGGGTAAGGAAAGACTGGCATGGGCTGGTTCCCCATGGGTGGGTGGCACATGGGACGGGGACCTGAGGCTGGTGTAGGCTGGTTTGCTACAAAGTTTATTCTTAAGTATTTCACTCTTCTTGGCTATTGTAAGTAGCAGTGGTGAACCATTTAGACTCTTTTAAACTGGGTTTGCTATTCTATTCCATTTTTTTTAAAGTTGAGTGTCCAAGGACACCTGAGCATGTGACCCCCATTTATGTAGCACAAGCACATGTGGGATGTAATCATGTAATTGTAACTTTGTAATGGACAACTGTATATGTATTAATGATGTTGGTATATAAGACTGTAAATATAAGAAAACAACTTAAGAAGGATAAAATAAAGCATAGATAGCTCTTGTGTTTTGCTTGCTGTATGTTGCCTGTTTTTGTTGATGTCTTTCTTCTACAGGCATTTAAAAAAAAGAGTTAAAAACATAAAACATTAGGATATGAAGTTTCTTTTTCTTAACCTTGGGGGCTCACCCACCGATGTCTCCCTTGGGCACCGCCCTGGGCAGGCTGATGAGTGGCATAGTCAGCAGGACAGTAAGATGGATGGTCTCTGGCAGCTAGGAAAACAGCACCAGAAGGGAAGGAGAACCCTGAAAAGTAGTAACTTTTCAACACAATCCTTGGGCTCACCATGGCTATCCATAGCCTGTTCTTGGCAGCTTAAGAGGCCCTCAAGGACTTAAAAACAGCCTGTTTGGAGCCCAGGATGTCTTACAAGCCTTGAAAATGATAGACAAATAAATTCCTACCCCCTCACCCAAAAAGAAAAGGAGATGTGGGGTGGCTGTTCCTTCTCTTCTACCACATAAATCAAGAGCTGCATGACCTTGTCCAGCAAGTAAACCACCTACAACAGGTAAAAGAAGAACCTCCAACAATGGCTGCCTGCTTCGGAGCTCATGCTATGGGGCACTGAAAACACTGTGTCCTCCAAAAATGTCACTCAAATCGTGAGTCCTCATGTCCAAAAGCTCCCCAGAAAAATCTCCTGGTTTGACGTGCTCAGCTGGCTGTCAAGCCACAGAAGTAAGAATGGCTGTCATCAAAAAGTGAACCAATAACGAATGCTGGTGGGGCTGTGGGGAAAAGGATGCCTTCTCCACTGTTGCTGGGTGTGTAGACTGGTACAGTCACTACAGAAATCAGTGTGGACTTTCCTCAGAAAACTAGGATTGGAGGTCCCATTCCACCCAGTTATTCTCTGCTGAGGTATTTTTCCAGAAGAACTGGAAACATCATGGCACAGCAATATACACGCACCCATGTTTATAGCAGTGCATATAGTCATAGCTACATCTTGGAAACAACCCAAGTGCCCATCAACTGAGGAATGGATAAAAAAAGATGTGATATTTTCATATCACATGGTATTACTCAGCTATAAAAAGGATAAATATGAGACTTTCGTAGGTAAATGGATGTAGCTATAGACCATACTCATAGATGAAATAAATCAGACCCACATGTGTAAAGATGGTAATGTCTCCATACTATAAAAACCTGAAAGAGTAAACAGGCTAGGGAGATAACTCAGTGGCATAAGTGCCTGTCTGGCAAGTACAAGATTCTGAGTTCAATCCTGGATACCAAATAAATAAATAAAAGAATAAATAGGATCTGAAAGGCACAATGGATACTGTAAAATGGAAAGAAACTATTCCAAGAGAAGGAACAACGAGGATAAGGGAAAGGAGAAAAGGAAGGAAGGAAGGAAGAAAGGAAGAAAGGGAGGAAGAAATATATGTGAATAGCTTAGATAATTTTACTACTGATTTCTGCTGATCTGTTAAAAGGAGTTAATGGTTTCTTTTTTCTTTTTATTTTTTTAATCAGTCTCATAGGCTTATTGTATCTGGTAACTAAGTTGAAGATAATTTGCAATATAATAACCATTATTGAATTCCTACTTATGCTTTAGTGAAATTCTGTATGGTTTCTACTAGTTTCTGTATTCTTTTTAAAAATAACAATCTTAAAAAACCAAAGACATAAAAATAGAAAAAAAAAAAAAAAAAAAAAAAAAAAAAAAAAAAAAAAAAAAAAAAAAAAAAAAAAAAAAAAAAAAAAAAAAAAAAAAAAAAAGCCTAACCCAGGAAAAAAAGGTGGGGAGGGCCGCCTACCTCTATCCGGTAAACAATCTGCGTGGCCTATGCAGCAGGAGCTGACAACACAAAATAAAAGATGGATAAAACAGTGCCTGTATGGCTGGCACTGTATGGCTGTATGGGGCTGGTAGCACAGTGAAGCCCACAGAACATGTCCCAAATAGCTAATGTAGCCAACACCTCCACTTTGAGGCAAGTTCTACATAATATAGAAAAAACTGTCCCCCAAACAGATCATCAAACCATGATAAATTGGTCAATAACATTGGCTTGTCTGGCTTGAAAATATTTAGGTGGCCCGCTGGAGCAAGTTATTAACTAAACAACTATGTAGACTTAGTAACTGTACTGTGTATAACAGACATACAGTAAATGATGTTTGCAGCACAGTACCATAGCCTAGATGAAAAAAAAAAAAAAAAAAAAAAAAAAAGCTGCTGACAGTACACACAAAAAAACATGATCCTGACAAATGGGCAGCTGGCACTTTCAGGTCTGTGATGGCCCTTCTAGCGCCTTTACAGATTGCCTGATGCATGATACTATAGGTGCCTTGGCTGGGCCGGGAAACATGAGAATAAAACACCAAGGCAGGAAAAAAATCTATAAAAACTGCACCAACAAAGGTATGTTGGGTCCAGGATATGTGGGGTCAACCCTACAAAAACATACTGTGAGGCCACTAAAGGTCAGTTGGACCAGATCTAGACAAACCTACTGGCTATTGGCCTAGCCACAGATAAATTATACAAACTGTCTTTAGATATGCTACTAACTCTGTAGCAACTGCCCAGCAGGCTAAGCCCTAAGGCCAAACATCCCTGATAAAACGAAATGAAATAACACTGGCCTTCTTTTACCCCAATTAAAGATAGGCCAAAATACTTGAGTTTTGGGAGTTCTAAGAACCAGAGGCCACATGTAAAATTAACTATTTACCTGCCCCCCTTCAAATATACAACACATGCTAATGTTAATAGATACTGGCACCAAGTCAACCCTAACATATGACAACTCAGACCATCTTATAAGACCTACTGCACACATTTAAAAAAATCACTACATCACAGCTCAAGAGCCCCAAGTGACTTTGGGCATTGGGTGTGTGTTCCCACACCTGTATGATGCTCATGTTTCCCTGGTTGCTAAGTACGTACTGGAGGTGGACATACTGATGCTTGGCTAGACACCAAACCAAAACTCTTCCAGTTATAGCTTTGCATGGTAAAAACTATAGTCTCAGAAGTCAGGGTGGTCCCTCCACACCCTGCTTCTGGCTCCCACAGCCTATGCCAGGTGTATGTGTAAAATGGTACTGTCTGCCTGGAGGCCATAAAAAACAAAGACAAACTATCTTACAATTCAAAACAAGACCTAGCAACAATACAGCCTACAGAGAGCCCTCTTAGTTCCTTGGGATGGCCCATTCAAAAGCTAAATAAAACATGAAAAATGACAATAAATTATCAAGTCACTCTTCTACTATATGTGGTGATGCTTAACATTACAGACTAAATAAATCCTCTCACCCGGACCCTGGGTTGACACCATTATGTCCTAAGTTTGGCCAATGCTTTCTTCTCCATTGCTGTCACACCTAACAGTGAGGATCAATTTACCTTCACGTGAAAAAGTAAACAATCAAACTTCCAGGTGTTGCCACGAGACTATCTATGTAGTCCAACTTTGTGTCATGACCTGGTAGCTCAAGACACCTACATCAAGCCACACTGTGTGTCACTGCTGGATTATATGGATGTTATCTTAACCTTTAATTGCCTTAAAGATTTAAAAGCCACCATAAAAAACAATCTTTGCTGGCTTGAGGGTAGACCGTGAACCAAGACAAGGCCCAGAATCCTGGCTTATCTGTCAAACTTTTAAATATTAACTGGTCAGGTAAAACAAAAATAATTCCCAACACTGTTATTGATAAAGTTCAAACATGCCTCGGACTCACGATTTTATGCCAGTTACAGGCTCCTGTGGACTTGCTAGGTTGTTGATAGACATGCCACACCTAGCTACCCTGCTTGCCCCTTAGCCAAATGACCAAATCAGGCACAATAAATACAACAAAAACTTTATTAGATAAATATGACAAAATTATTTTCTAAAACTCAAGAAAAAAATTACACAGATATAAACTGTTGGAGTCATTAACGTTAACCTACCATTTACCCTAATAATAACTATAGATAATATTAAGTTTAGCTGGGGCCTATAAGAAAAATGGGCTTAGGGTTTAGTTGTAGCTGTTAATAACAACAGCTGAGGGCCAGTATTCCCTAATTTTAGGGAAATACTCTGCCCTACATGCCTGTGGGGGGAAAATCACAAAACAGTTTTTTAAAAAAGCAGGTATAGACATAAATAGCCTATACCAAGGTAACACAGACTCCTCAACAACGGGCCTTTTCCTTGACTAGCCTGTTGACAGCCAAACTAAATGGTTTTGGGACCAGTGACCTACATGGCCCGCAAAGCCACCTGACAAGACAGTCTCCATACTAAAAAACTAACAACCCCAACTAACACCAGATATACCAAGAAGTCTAACTGTAACCTAACCCCACAATGGACAGTGTCACTGTTTAGCCCAGTGTAAAAATACTCTGATTTAAATGCAAAACAGAGAGCCAGCCAAATAGCTCGGTGGATTTAAGCACCTGCAAGGCAGCATAGGAGCCTGGGGTTTGATCCCAGGGGCTGCTATGCTGGCCCCGTCTCCAGGGGCATGTGGAGATAGCAACTGAGACTGGGCATGGTGGTGTGTGCCTGTAATCCCAGTTTTTGGGAGGCTGTAAACAAGTGAATCACTATAAGTCAAATGTAGTAGTGAGACCCTGCACACCCTGTAGACCCTTCCCTTAAAAATGCAAAACAAACAAACAAACAAACAAAACCCCAACAGGCAGGTCAGGCCAATAGACAAAGATATAAGCAGTGTAATTACTGGTGGTACTTTTTTTTTTTTTAAACCTACATATATACATAAATAGTTGGTTTGTCTTTACGGGACTTACACTGACTGCTGGCTTGGACAGCTCAAAAATACAAAACCACATCCCCTGCGGGGACCTGTGACTAAACCTATGACTAAACACGTGAAAACATGATCAAAAACTAACCATATAAAATATCCTGGTTCAAAAGATAAGTCCCTCCCTCTCACTAAAAAATAACAGGTGCTTTGATCAGACATTACAGTAGTTAACTACTAAAAATAGGGCCTGCTCCAGAAAAAAAAAAAAAAAAAAAAAAAAATTACTGATGCCCCTAAAAATAATACCCAACCAGGAACAAAAATCTAGCCTTCAGGTTGAAGCCCATACTCAATATATGGCCCAGACATTGAAGGTTATGTGTCAGGCTTTATTGTTACTTACAGATAAAACTGCTCAAAAGAGGTAGTTTTACAAAACCAGCCAACTTTTGATTTCCTTACTACAACACAGAGAGATACTTATATACACTGTTAGGTAGGAAATGGTACCTTTATGTACCCCCAGCCTTTAATAACAATCAGATGTGGGGAACCATCACCTCAGACTGCTTCAAGGCTCCCGTCGCCTGAGGATGTGACCCGGATTGTCTAGCACAAAGGCACAGAAGGATGCAGGTGGCTAAACTAACCAAGACTCCGCAGTGCACGACTAGGCGTGTACCTGGGAGGCTAGCCCTAAGGATGTACATACGAGCTGTGTAGGAATTCTGTGGCGAAGATGCAGGTGGCTCTTGCCCTCTGCTGTGCTCCATGCTGCCTACCGCTGTTGCGGGTGTCTTGCATGTGTGTGTTCTTTAACCTACAGTCCTCATCCTTGGGTGGCTGCAGGGACCGTGGTTCAATCCCCGGCACCACATGCTGTGCCAGCCCTGCCCTTGGGGTGGGCTGAGCCGGCCATAAAAATGAGTGAATAAACAAACAAATGTTCTGAAACAAGAAAAATAAATAAATAAATAAATAAATAAATAAATAAATAAGTAAATAATCTCCCTCGCCTCCTCACCCGAAGTGGGATGACAACTTTTAAAATCTGTTTTAAATTTTCTTTTTTGCATCATATATCTATATCTATATCTATATATATCTATATATAGATATATATAGATATAGATATAGATATAGTATATATCTATATATATATAGTATATAGTTTTTATGCATTGATTTTTTCATCGTACAATTTGCTAAGTTTTAAATTTGTTTCTAAGTTTTTATGAAATTTTTAAGGTTTTCTAGTTTATGAAAATTATGTCATCTGTAAATAGAGTTTTCATTGCTCCAGTTTACCATTTATTTCTTTTTCTTACCGCAATGCTCTGTGTTGTACTTCTAGTGCTGTGTGGAACAAATACAACAAAAACTACTAGTGAGATAAATACAACAAACTGCTGTGGACTGTCCCACAGGCTATACCGGGGTTATGTGTAAAATGGTACTGACTGTCTGGAGGTCATAAAATAAGACAAACTATCTTAAAATTTTAAACAAGACCGCCACTGTAATACTTCCTACACAGAGTCCTCTGCACTCCCTGGGACAGCCCCTGGTGACAGGATTAGCATTGATCTGCTCCTGCAGGAAAGGAGGCCGGTGGCTTTTGAGGACACAAGCCAGTGTCTGCTGAGCTTTAGTGGGCAGCTGGCCATGGAGGAAGCGCCCATCTTTGTCTTCTTCCTGATCTTGGAGGACAAGCTTTCAGGCTTGCTCCACTGAGTATGATGTAAGCTGCGAGTTCAGTATTTTGACAGAAATTGTTCTTTAAATATAGGACAGCGCCGGCATGATGGCACTTGCCTGTAATCCCAGCACTTGGGAGGCTGAGGCAGGAGGATCAGTGCAAGTTCGAGACCAACCTGTGCTACAAAAGCGAGCTCAAGGCCAACCTGAGCTCCATAGCAAGACCCTGTCTCAAAAAGACAGAAAGAAAGAAAGAAAGAAAGGAAAACAAGCAAACAAGCAAAGACAGTTATGATTTTTCTGTTTATTAAATTTGCATATATTTAGCTCGCACATTTCTTTTTTCAGTACCATACTACCATGTGAAGCAAGGACTGTGTTCTTCACCCTGGTTTTGTCCCCCACTGGACTATGCTCTTAGAGGTTATGAATGCTGTCTGTTTTGCTCCTGCTGTGTCTCTGAATGTGGCCTGATATCTCACAGGTGGCAGGTCCTCAGGAAAGATGTGGGAATGACGTTTGCATGAAGCGGTCATTTTTCTTGGGTCCCACTCCGTGTGCCAGGCTCCCTTTGTTTTTCTAGCGTGTGGATTCCTTGGGATAGGAAATTGGCCTGAGGTAGAAGAGAGTGGGCTTTTAGAGGCTCAGTTAAACTTTCTTACCAGGACAATTTGGTCTACCTGTAAATTGATACCTGCCGTTGTTTTAAGGCTTGTAGTATTAACTGGCCATTGTACCACGTTGGCACTATTGGACTTATCATGTAGACACAGAATATGGTCTCTTGAAACACAAAACCCATTGTGAATGTGGTGAGGCAGCTGCGGTGACCTCAGGGCTTCAACAGACTTGAAAGTGACTGATGTTTTTTGTTGGTCTAGGACTGTGAAGGGCAGGTCGGTGGTTCACGTTTAAAAAAAAAAAAAAAGCCATCTTAGTTATTTTCTCATCAGGCTGCAGAGTTTCTCAGCGATTTCTCCACCTGTGGGACTTAGCTTGAGGTCAGTAAAATTGTAACAAAACTTGGCACATGGCATACTACGTGCTCATGAGCCCTGAATAGTCAAAGCATGTCTGATGGCAACCTTTGTGTTTTATAATTCAACACCTGGTTCAGTAGAAAGGTCATATTTGTTTAAAGTTGAATGTTCATAAATAAACACTGAGGAGCTGCCTGCTGTGTTTGAATCACCAGGGAAGCTGTTGGGTGGAAACAAAAGTGACTAAGACCTGTGCTCTACCCTCAGAGAAACCCTGGCTAGTGGAGGAACATCCCACAGAAGCCATTTAATGGAGTCACACCATGAAAGACCATAATAGTGACAGGCATATGGGTCACCTGAGGCTGCCATAGCAAGATGCCAGAGATGGAGTTAAACAACAGAAATGTATTTTCCCACCCTGTGGAGGCAGGAACTCTGAGGTAAGGGAGTTGAGGTGCTCAGGTCTGATGAGGGAGCTTTTCCGGGCTTGCAGACAGCTGCCTTCCCCCGTGGACCTCACTTGGCTTTTCTCTGAGCTGGAAAGTATGCACACAAGAGAAGAAGTGTGAGAGATTGCTCTCCAGACTGCTGAGCCTCTCAGATGAAGCTGGGCGTGTGGCACACACCAATGGTCCCAGTGCTCTGGGAAGCTGAGGCAGGAGGATGACAAGCAGGAGCTCAGCTTTGGTAACTTAGAGCCCTGTCATGATCCTGAGGCCATTGAGTCAGCCACAGTAGTGCAACCAAGCATTGTGGAAAGGGACTTCCAGAACTGCTTCGGAAGGTGGCATGATGACCGGAGAACTGTATTTTAAACAAAGAGGGATGTTTTGAGGGGAGGTTTGTGGCATTGTGTCTTATACTGTAATAAATTTAAAATTTTTAGAATATTTATTACATTGTTTTGTCTCACTGCCTATCTTTATTCATTGGCCATCAATTGGGAAATGTTACACCAAATGCTTTTATAGTTTGGGAACAACGCAGATGTGCATAGTACTGAATATTGGAAGAGCACTGGGATCGCTAGTGGAATATAGTGGAGGCCGTTTGGCAGCTGTGAGTGGGATGCTTAGTGATTATTTAATTTAAAAAGTCAGTTAAAGGAGGGAATTTTGTTGCGACTTTTGATGTAAGGCCATGGTCCTTGCTTTGGCTGGTGTTTGCTGACAGATCTTCAAATTGTCTTTCTCAGAGCCAGTTTGTGATAAATTTGCATGATTTTCAGGATTGGGGTTCCCAAAAGTAGAACAAAACATGTGAGCTATTGGCTAGGCCCGGGCCAGGTGCTCCTTGGGTTTTGAATCTTACTTGGTTTTCTTGTTCTCCCCTAATCCTGCAGCAACTTCCAGAGTCATCTGCCCTTTACAAAGCAACTTGAGCATTTTTCACCTACATAGTACTTTTTGCACCCCAATTTTACCTATTTCTGTGGTGAATAATGAATTACATAGTTGTAATTGCTAGGCCAGTGGGTACAAGCACTTTTGGGGGTGATTGTTAGGCTGATGAGCACACAGCTTAACCGGTAAGCGCTGGAGAAAAGCCCACTGGCCCGAGTGGCCACCAGGTGAAGGGCATCTATTTCTTTCCCTCTAATATTGGTTAATCCAGAGATTTGAGGGAGTGGAGATTGTCTGATTTCTTCTGTGTGTGTGTGTGTGTGTGTGTGTGTGTGTGTGTGTGTGTGTGTGTGTGTGTGTGTCTTTGTGTGTGTGCCCACGTGCACAAAATGCCTGCAATTACAGGCATCAATTTGAAATACTAGTACTATGATTTTCAGGATTACATTCTAAGTTTGTTTATTTAATTTTTAAATTAAAACACATTTAGTTCTACTTTTGGAAACCCCAATACTTAAAGTCATGTGAGTCTATCACAAATTGGCTCTGTGAGTAAGACAATTTGAAGATCCATCAGCAAACTCCAGCCAAAGCAAGGACCATGGCCTTACATCTAACGTCACAACAAAATTCCTTCCGTTAACTGACTTTTTATTAAATAAAAGAAAAAAACAATGTATGAGATCTGAGGAACTCTTAGGATACTGGAGCGAGACGAGAGGAAGCATTTCATTTCGAAAATTGGATTTGTATTTGTCTCGTGATGGATGTCTTCTTGCACTCCTGATGGCAGTTAAAGTGATCATTGCTTCAGCTTGAGTCCGCTGACTTTCAGCTAGGCTAAAAGCGCAGCTAATTAACACTTCAAACACAGCCTGCAGGCCCTTGTAGCAGAATCTCGGCCCTTCTCCAGAGGGGACAGAATTAGCATTGATCAGCTTGGGCACGAGGAGGGGGGCAGTGGCTTTCGAGGGTGCTTGGCTCTACTTTAGTGGACAGCCAGCAGTGTGGGAAGCACCCAGCCAGTGGGCCAGTGGTGTGTCAGCAATGCAGAGGTGACTCCAGAGTGCCACTTGCCAGCTCACAAGAGGCCAGAAACGTGCAAGCTGCTGCAGTTCTGTGGTGCGCGGTCTCACAGGAGGCCTGGCCTTTGTGTTCCCTAGGAATAGCTGGCAGTGGTGAAATATGGAGGCCTCTTCTCCCTTTCTCTGTTCACCTGACTGGCTTTTGTCATGTTAATAATGGAGAAAACAACCTTGGTGCTTTCTCAGGCCCCATAGCATCACCTTAAGACAGTTTTTTTTTTTAAATGCTTAAACATATTAGATAATACAGCATATCCTAAGTTGGATATTCTCCATACTCAGCTAAGACTAGCCATTACCATATTCTCTTTGGAATTTTTAAGAAATGACATCACTGATGCTGTTAAATTCCCTTCACAGCCCAGCGCAATTTCATCTCCCTATGTCACTTTAAGGTGATGTCTGCTTTTTCATTCATATTTTGTGCTTTTATAGTACGTTTCTAACCATCAAGGACATGTAGGCATTTTCCAAAAAAATACGTATGAATGTCCCTTCAATTTTTCGTTTTTAAGTCCATCCATGATGATACTGTCTGTCTGTCTGTCTCTGTCGAGAGATATCAAGTGGAATCATTTTAATTGTTGGACTAAGTGTTTCTCATGTAAATATGTGTTATACTTATAACTCTACCAGTAGTTATAGTAGGGTTCATTTTCTTAGGCTCCCTCAAAGTGCTTTCCTGAACATGCCCTCATCTGTTTTTGCACACATATGCAAAAACCATGGATCTTTGAACATGGGCTCCTTTGGTGTCTGCATATTGGCAAAGCTCCTTACTGATGTTTACAAGGGCTACTAATTCTCTTTATCATCACCTCTCCTCTCCTATATGTCATAGAACGTAAATGTAGATGTAAGAAGACTAAACCAGCAGAAATACATGCACTTTATGTATTTATAGCACAGGAATAAGAAGTGTGCCTAATGATTCGCAGGGTCTTGGGAGTTTTTCAATTAGCTGTTTTTTTGTTGTTGTTTTATTTTGTTTGTGAGAACAGGGACAATGACTCTCCTAAATATCTGTCTGCAGTGCTTATTGGTGATAAAATAAATTATATAGAAGAGATAAGGTTCCGTCTCCACATAAACTGGTGCTTTATCATGCTTCTATGAAGGATAAGCATCTATGAAACAAAAAATGGTTTAATTTGTAAGATTATAAATTCATAATTAAGGGTAAAAATTAAGGGATAAGGATGCAGCTCAGTGATAGAGCACAAGACCCTGAGTTTCATCCCCAGCAATGAAAAACAATTTTAAAATTAAATTTCAATTTGGAAATTACACTGAGGCAGTTGTGCGACAGAAGAATGCAACTAAAAAACAACTCTGTGACAGCACTCCTGCTTTCCTTTCCTCCTTCCTTGCCATGGACAGGAATGTTAAAAGAACCAGGTTATTGGAACATGCCTTCCATACCCTAAAAAGTGAAATAAGAGGGGAGAAGAGAGGCCAGAATCTTCTGAGCATGTGCTGGCTGGTGACCTGGAACCAGTGCTGAGCGGGAGGGCACTCACCTGCCAGGCCGCAGGCTCAGTGCAAAGCCACCGACACCTTTCCCTTGCTGCCCCACATTCAGAGATTGTGTGCACACCTCAGGCCATCTCCTTCTTGGGATCACCAGAGTCTGGTGCTGCGCTGCAACTGAGGCACATGAGGTGGCTAGTGAAGGTACATGGAGGCACCCAGGTGTGCCACGGGGCGAGGACAGGCATGGGCAGTCTCAGGTGTGTGGTGGTAAGGTTGATCCTGGCAGGCTCAGGACTGAAGAAGTGATTTGCATCCTCAGGTTTCAAGGAATTTCTTGTTGCCAAGCCTCCAACATAGAGCATTTCATGGGTCCAGAGAGCATTTGAACTGGATTTTTCACCAGCGGGATGAAACATTCAGAAGTGGCGGTCAGCAGAAAGAGTGTGTGTGTCTGTGCTGTGTGTAATATCTATTACAATTTTTCTGGAGCTGAGAACAACCCCAGAGACCCTGATTTCCTCCCATGGATACAGCTTGGGTTTAAAGAGAAACACACCAAGACCAGGAGGAAAGGACTGGTGTGGGGAGGTGGTTGGCAGCTTTGCTACACTGGGCCAAGAAAGCCACTTGGAGGACACAGAAGTGCGGCTACTGAGCAGCCAGTTCTTGGAGCGACCTGGAGACCTGACGCATGGCATGTGGACATGGGTCTGGGTTTGGTAGGGACCTGAGTCTGGAGGAGACCCTGTGCGGCAGGCCATTCATAAGCAGTGGAGACTGAGATGTGGACTGGTGTGACAAGAAAAGGGCAGGCCGGGCTAGGGAGCTAGCTTGGTGGCCTAGGCATCTGCCTGGGCAGCACAAGGACCCAGGTTTGATCCCCAGTACTGCAGGCTGTGCCGGCCCCGGAACCCCAGACCATGCCTGCTCTGCTAGCCACCAAGGGCTGACACAAGAGGATGACTAAAAGTCCAAGCTGTGTGGCAAGACCTTGCACCAGATAGATAGATAGATAGATAGATAGATAGATAGATAGATAGTTCAAATGACCCAACTATATGAGTACTGTATGATTGCTGCAAGTCTGAGCTGTGTAGTGAGACCCTGTGCCAAATAGATAAATAGATAGATAGATAGATGGATGTATAGCTGGCAAATAACACTGAGCAGGAGCACAGGAGGACAAAGCAGAGGTGGAACTCCCAGGCTCCACAGACCTCAGAGAGGACAAGGGGCTGTCATAGGGTTGGAAAAAAAACTGGGACACATTTTTGGGAATAGACTCTTTTTTTTTTTTTTTTTCTTTTTGAGACAGGGTCTCGCTATGCAGTTCAGGCTGGCCTTGAGCTCACTTTTGTAGCCCAGGGTGGTCTTGAACTCACATTGATCCTCCTGTCTCAGCCTCTGTAGTGCTGGGATTACAGGCATGTGCCACCACACCTGGCTTGGGAATAGACTCTTAGCAGAACAGATTTTCAGTAAATGTAAGAATCACTTATTTCAGGCAGGAAAATATTAGTGACACTTTTAGATTTTCCTCTGCAAAGGGTTTGTTTAATGTATGGCATACAAATTTTCATAACCACAACCCTGTCGGCCAGCATTACTAACCACTATTTTTGAAACAGAAATCCTAGTAATGCCGGTGGGAGGTACCTTGCTGGTCAAAGTCTGGCAGCTGCGGCCACCGCAGCAGCATTGGGGACCTGCTGAAGGATAGAGTCTCACGCCTCCCAGGCCCACTGGGGTGAGCAGCTCCGTGTTAGCCAGGGGCATCGTGTGCACAGGGAAACGTGAGCAGCTCTGCCACAGCACAGCGCCTTCTCAGGATGGAAAGAAAAATTTATAACAAAACATTTTGTGATACAGTAAGTTACTTTTTTTGGAAAGCTACAGTACGTGCCAAGAATACCATTTTAGAAGTGCTCATAGAAGTGGCAATATTTGATAATTGTGTGTTTGTCACAGTCAGTGTCACTACTTTAGAATATGCGTGACGTGGGGGCAATCCTGAGCGTGGGGCAGTGGAGGCTCCTGGGGGGCTGGGGTTCCCCTTCTCACATGCCCTTCTGCCTCTCTGCATGTGTATCTGTTCCATCTACTTTATGATATGCTGGGAATGTGTGCACGCTGCGTGGCTGCGGCCTCACTGTGAAGCGGGGTGTGGGGCAGAGCAGTCTTCATGCTGTTCTGGGAAGCCTGCGCTCCAGGCAGAAGCCCGCTTTGCAGAGGCTGAGAGGAACCACCATGACCATGCATGCAAATAGCATGTTTTGTGTGAGTCCCCGCTCTGCAGCCCCTCCTGCTCACTGGGACCCATGGGTGAGCAGGTGGCGACTGTGGGCCCACATGTCCCCAGGAGGGGGGCAGATGTATGACGAAGACAAGTTTGAGTGGAAAGCTGGGTCTGTTTCCGATCTTTGCAAATCAAACATTCATGAAGTCAGGGACCATGAAGATTACTGTTTCCAGGAACACTGTCTAGTAGATTAAAATTTCCCCAGGAGTCACAGTTTGAGTTGAATCTGCAAAGCAAAAGGTGCATTTCTGTGAATTTTCCCAGTGCTATCTTCTGATGAAGGAAATAAGCACAGTTATTTTTCTTAGCAAAAGCAGTTTTTGGTGCACTCAGGTTAATGAAGATCTTACCCACGCTCATATTTTGAGCCTGTGGGGGACAGGCTGGTGGTTCATCAAATAGTCGGGGGGCTGTTCTCTGCTGGGGGTGAGGACTTTCAGCACATAACAGGGATGGGGGTCCGTACTCTTGGACAGCTTCCATTTTTGCAACGAAAATAAATGATGAAACAAATATCAAACAATAAATGCTCTGTAGATGACAAACATAAAAGTACAGTCTACCAAGAGATTTACTTAATACCAGAATGAAATGTTTGTCAGAAAAAAAGTTGCTACAAGAATATTTTGGAAAATGTATACTATAAGTAAAAGGAAACAAGCAATGTATGCACTAAACATGGCTGGGTGACAAGATGGCCTTCTATTTTTTCATGCGCTTTCATCATGTCCTGCTACTGGTTGTGTCCTTAATACAGAACAGTCATATTTTACGATGGTTTGTTAGGACTTCAAATATTATAACAAGAGGCGCCTTTTTCTTCAATGGTGTTCTTGAAGCTTCAAGTTAAGATACGTATAGGTGAGGGAGTGGCTGGCTTGGCCATCGTCACTACATACACTGGCATTCCTTTTTGGATGCCATCTGCTTTCCCAACCAATCAGATGTGAAGAAAGAAGGGAACTGGAAAGGGAGAGAGAAGAGAAAGGAATCAGTGGCCAGAGACTTCCCAGAGACCCCTTTAGAAAAGACAAAGGGAGAAAAAGTTAAACATGGCAAGAAGCCTGCTCTTCATCTCGGATCTCATCAAACATGGCGTCAGAAGGGGGCTCTTCGTTCATAGAAAACCGAGTACAGCGGACGACATCTTGAGTCAAGGCAGTGACAGTTTTCCCCTTGCCATCCCCACTTATTACAAGTGTCACGTGCAGTTTTCCTTTGCAGCTGCCAGGCTGGACCGTGTCAGGCCCATGCTTGTCTGTCCTTATGCTCCCTGGCGGGCGCACAGCACCAGATCTGCTTTGCACCTAACATTCACAAATGTGTGAATGCGACAAAACTATATTCACAAGAATAGGTGTTTTTTTTTTGTTTTTTGCTACCAGGGATTTAACTCATTAACTCAGGACCCTGCGGTTGCCAGACAAGCACTTATTCAACTGAGCTATTTCCCTGGCCTGACACAAGAATAGTTTTGACAACCCCATATGTATGAGAGGTCACCTTTCACTTATTCTAAACTGAGGAATATTATCTAGTCACGACTTGCATGTGATTGTAAAATTAAACATCCTGTTTTCAAAGCAGATTTTTGTTGCTTTTTAAAAGGAAATAGTATTCTCTTAGGTAGCTTCGGTGACAGAAGCAGGGAGCATGCTACCAAACCATGCACTATTTCTTTGACCTCGAGAGCGCATTGTATTGCTGTTGCCCAGGCTGATTTGGGATCACCCTCCTGGTTGTTTGGCTTGGCTAAATCTTTCACTGGAAATGAAGCACAGATCCTTGGAAGATGTGGGACAGTGGGGTGGGGTGGGGTAGGGAGGAGCTTCAGAGTGGGGCAGGGTCCTGGATCTGTCTTGGACTTGTTGTATGAATAGAGCCCCAGGAATCACCATAGTAGTGACTTTACACTTTGCCAAGCCACGTGCAATGCATTTTATTTTATAACCTGATTGATGCAGCATCCCGAAAAGAACATTCCCGACACTCTCCAAGCATATGACTTCTTGAGGGGGCACTATGTATCATGCATAAAGGAGACATGCACAATACTTTTAAACAAAGATGCAGCTTGATTGAAATATTTCCTTTGGGAGAATATTCTTAGTTCTTACAAATCAAGAGAATCCTTTAAAATCCACTTGCATGAACCTTGCCACATTTCATTTTCCTTGTAGACTATCCGAGGGACGGAAGAGGGTGCTTAGCTTAGATCTTCAGTGGGGAATTTTTGGTCATTTCCGAGACACCCTTTCTTTTCCTGGACACGGACAATGCCCTTTCATTCATGTGTGCTGAATGCTGCTTGAACAAGGTGCCTGCAGATGGCCCTGCTCTTCCTTGCTGTCCCAGCATGAACAGAAATCCCAGTCTCTTTAGAACATGAGTGAAGTATACATCTTTCTCCGCTGCTCCTGCAGTATCCTCAAGTGAAGACAGAGGCCTCCAACCAGCTCCTGTATCAGCTGCCCACACCCAACTGTGATTAAAAATAAATTCAATGCCTTTGAAAAACACAGTTCATTGCAGAAGGACAAAATTAATCTTATCTTTTGATGACCACCATAGTGTTCTCAAAGTCAGAGAACCTGAAATTCAGGACAGTACAGACCGAGCCTTCACAGACCAGAAGCCACGAGTGCCTCTTAGGGTTACACTCAGACCTCTTTGTCCCGTGAAGTTGAGACATAAAAGCTTTGTCCGTTTAGTGTGACCTTCACATGGCCAAAGCATGTATATTTAGCTTTTTTATTGATACCATCGTTGATATAGTTCTTAATTGGAAAGTCTTTTTATTTACTCATTTCTGTAGACTCAAGAGAAGTGGGTTAGGTAAAGGAAATATTTCAACATGAAAGATGGAAAAAACATCTAAGAAAATTTATTTAAATCACAAGAAAATATGTGGTTCTGTTTGATATCCTGATAGCCTATTAATCTGTTCTTTGTTCATCTGTCCATCCATCCTTCCTTCCCTTCTTTTTTAAAAAATAATTTTGAAGGGGCCACAAAGTCTTACTTATACTATTTACGTACATAATATAAAAAGCAATCCTCAAATCATTTGCTTTTATTTTTGGAAATAAGCTCTGTCTTGGGGAGTAACCTCATAGAAGGGGCTGCTCATATATATATATATATATATATATATATATATATATATGTATGTATGTATGTATTTAGGACAGGGTCTACAGGGTCTGACTGTGTAGATTGGACTCATAGTGATTCTCCTGTTTTCATCTTCCCAAGCACTAGGATTACAGGTGTGCGCTGCCACGCCCAGTGTCATCTCAGCATGCAGGAGTGGGGGGGGGCAGCGTGCCATAGTGGAGATCAAACCCCCATCACTGCGCTCTGCCAAAGCAGGCACTTCAGTCCACTGAGCTATCTGGCCAGCCCACTTCATCTTTTGGATCATTTCTCTGCTAGCCTTGTTATGGGGGAGCTGTGTGTCCCAGCTGGGCATACCTAGGTCTCCACTTGTCACGAGTGAATGACTCACCTGGAAAGAGAAGTTGGCTGTATTGATGTTGAAACAACCTGTTGTTCTGTTTGTTTCGTCAGTTAGTTGCTTGGATATGTTCTGTGGAGAAATTATGTAGAAACAACTAAATCATGGAGAATATTCAGAATGAGTAAATTGACTTGAACGGTGCTGTTTTCTCTCTAAAATGGGTACAAACATAGGGAGAGTGTCTACAGTGACTCCACAAAGATGGGGTGATTAGGGCAGTTGGAGCCTAGGCTGTTTAGCTGCCATTTCCCCTCTTTTATAGGTTGGTTGCTTTTGTTGTTGCGCTCATTGTGTCCTTTGGTGAACACCAGTTTTCATTTCAGTGTAGCTCAAGTTATATATTATGTGCGCTTCGGTTGTCGTAGCCACAAAGCCATTGCCAAAGCCAATGACATGAAGCTTTATGTTCATGTAGTTTATGAAAACCCATTTTCTTTCTATCTGGGATAAAGTTGCAAGCGGTAGCTTCATGAACAGAAATTGATCCCCGCACCCCCCAGAAGGCACTGGTCTACTTTACTATCAGAAAGAAAAGTGAAATGCCATGCCAGCTTGACCTCTCAGAGGCCACTTTTGACAACAGCAGGCAGAGCACAGGTATCCCTTACCCTGTTGGCAGAAGTTGTGTCCCTGAAGTCAAAGCCAGAGGCATTAGAGAAGCAGTTCAGTGTGTTTTATTTTTTTCTAATTGTATGAAGTTAACTTCAGTGGCCCTCTGAGTTTGTGATTTTTAAAACACCAGCAGAGGTGAACTCATGGCATTGTTTTCTTGGGCCTTGTCTCAGTTATTCTTCTTTTTTTGCTGGGACAAAATACCCAACACCCAAAATGAAGGAAGGAAAGGTTTATTTAGCTCACAGCTAGTGAAGGTTTCAGTCTGTACGCAGCTGGCTGTAAGGCAGAGCAGCACATGGCAGAGGGCAATAGCTCATGGTGGCGGAAAACAGCAAAGAGCAATGTGGAGCCTCAGTGGTAGGAGCTAGCGAACCTCTCTGCACTCCCTACCTTTACATGCAGCTTATCTGCCCCAGGGCAGGTGTAGCACTCACACCTACAATCCCATCATTGGATCATAAATTAATCACGCACTCTAGAAGCCACCCCATGACTGCATGAGGCTTTGGGGGGACAAATAGATGTGAGCCATAACTGCCCCTCAGATCTGGTGTTGCACAGCTGCAGTGAATGCTGAGGATGAAGGCCGGTGGCTGATCCGCCACAGGTGGCCCTGGATTTCCTTCGCAGTGCACGATAGCCCACGCCCTCATTGCATTCAGATGGGACAAAGTCATACTGACAGTTCTTCTATGAACTCACCATTATATAAATGTAGGATGTTATCAGAAAAATAAAAAAGTTTTAAAAATTTCTGGCCATTCACAATCAGGAGACATAAAAATGAATTTGAAAAAAGAATTTTCAGTTAGGGACTGTCTTATACTCATTTATCTACTGGAAAGCTATTCCTTTAAGAATTGAATGTAGACAACCCTTGCCACTATATTTCAGGAAACAAAACCTCATCAGTTCAAATTTCAGTATCCCAGAGATATTTTTTTTTTTAAAAACTTGCATAGCAATGTTGGTGAATATAGGAAAGACAATAAATTGCATTCTTATATTGTCAATAGGTTTTCTACTGCGGAGTAACTTATCATACAGAGTGAAAAAATCAGAGCCCTTTTATTACTGATGGTTCATTTTCAAAAAACAAACTATGTTAGTGGCCGTAAAAAACTGTCTCACGTCTTATCTATTATTTGCATGTTTTTAAAACTTTTTATTTTTATGATTTGCATTTTTTTTGACTCTTTATTTTGGATGATTTCATACCTCTTGTGCCAGTCAGGTTTTGTCACTATAATGAAATACCTGAGACAGGTTAACTTGGGAGGAGATTCATTGTTAACAGATTTGGAAGTTCAAGGGCTTGGGGTTGGCGTCAGCTTAGTTCTGGTGAGGGCCTGCCTCAGCTTCATGGCATCGAGGCCTGTGACAGTGGCAGGAAGCATAGAGACTGTGGGGTCAGGCTCAGGTTTCTGTGGCAACTCTTTCGCAAGGACCTACCAGGAGATCCCATGAGAAACGCCTTAATCCCTCGGCAGGATGTGCCCCCGTTGACCTCCCACTGCTCCATTCCCAAAGGTCCACAGGTCTCACCATCACTATACAGGGGACTGAGCTTCCCACACACAGAGCCATGGGGGAAAACTACATCCAGAGCGAAGCATGGCTTTCTGTAGGGCAGTTTAATGAATCCCCATGTGTTACCACACTGGCTAGGTCATTGTCATGTCATGACCAGGTTTATTTATCCCTCTGCTTGGTGTCCTCTGAGGGACTGAAGCCCCACTGTGAAGACTTATATGGCCCCCCCAATACTAAGAATGACAGGGTAGGAAACTCCTAGATAGGTCTTTAATTTCTGTTAGCAACATTTTGATTTTTTATGTAGGGATTCTTCACAGCTTTGTTATTCTTAGGTAAATAATATTTTGGTACTGTTTTGAATGGTAAGTTTTAAATTTCATTTGCTTATTGTGTATTTGTGTCCGTGCAGGTACATTTGTATGTATATATGTGTTGGCGTTCTTTTATAAGTTTCTTTTTTCTTTTTTTTTTTGATTTTGAAAATAATTTAATGGTAACATCAAGATACAACTATTTCTCATATCATTATTTTTTAATGTAAAGAAACACATGTATCGAGACTAAAATAACCCACAAGGCATGAAATCAGTTTTTCCTTTCTTTTTTTCTGTTTAAACAATGTGTACCATGATGTTTCAACAAGTAAGGCAAACACCACCAACATGACAGCTGAAGTTTGCAACACACCACAGGTGTAATCTGAGGGTGAATGAGACAGGAGTGGCAGCCACTCTGATTGAACAATCAGGTAACATCACAAGGAGCTGACTTGCAGTGCCCAAAGTGTCCAATTAGGTTTCTTTTTTCTTTTCTTTTTTTTTTTTTTTTGTCTTTTTGAAACAGGGTCTCGCTATACAGTTCAGGCTGGCCTTGAGCTCATTTTTGTAGCTCAGGCTGGTCTCGAACTCGCACCGATCCTCCTGCCTCAGCCTCCCAAGTGCTGGGATTACAGGCGTGCGCCACCATGCCCGGCTAGGTTTCTTTTTTCTTGATGATCAGAGGCCCCACGTTGTCTCCAGTCTCTTCATTGTGTTTTGCGTGAGATCTGCTGCAGAATGGGAACTTCTTAGACTTCCCACAATGGGCAGTACACTGTTTTATCGCCCAAGTCCTCCTTGTCAAAAGCACGGACTACTTTGGGGTTGTCTTTCTACATGTGAAGCTTTATCATGGATTTACCACGATGATCTTTCACGTAGAATCGTTTATAAGCGAGGTATCCAGTTGCAGCTGTCCCTACCGTGATGGCAGCTGCTGCGGCCCATTCAGCTTGCACGCTGGAACTGGAAGTCAGCCCCATGACGCTGTCGCTTGCAAGGCGTGAGCACGGGACGCAGAGCACGAATGGCCTCGCGCGGACTGCGGGGCTCTCAGCGCCTGTAAGTTCCTTAATGAGTGTCTTTATGTGCTTCTGCTATTTGATGTGTCTTATAGTGCAGGCTCCTTCCAGAGCCCTCTTTCCTCTAGCAGTTCTTTATTGTTGAAGAGATGAGGTTCTTTGTCCCATAGTCTCTTGCAGCTGGGATTTTGCTGACTCTTTCACCATGGCGGCATCTCTTGCTATCCTCATCCCTATGGTTGTTGCCTGTATCTGTTAAGCCCTTAGGTGGTGCACAATGGGGATACTCTAGTTCCGTCACTTGCTTTTCAGTTATTAGCCCAGGAGCTGTAAAGACAAACTCTCCCCTTGCCCAAAGCAGCTGGTTCCTCTTCAGGATTCAGGTGAATCTTTCAGGGCTTTCAGGGATACCAGCAGCCTGCTGTAGTGTGTGTGCCTTACACTCTCTACTACTGCTCAAAGTTCCAAGAGAAAAGGCAGGCCAAATGCTTATTCTTTCTCTTTTTAAGGCCTATTATCAAAATAAGTGAGTTTCCTAGGATTCTCCATGGACAACTAGTAAGATTCTTTTACTTACTTAAACCTATCATGGATATATGGTTTACACTTAGCAGATATCCAGCTCATGGCTGTGTCCTGCTCAGGGGTGATCATCTTCTTCCAACTTTGGCTGGTGAGAACCTGAATATGCTCTTGGTGCTACCTTAAACCTTCTTACCTTCAGCTCTAACAGATACTTCAGGCTCTTGAACCCTGCTTGTCACTGACCTGGACCCTGCTATTTCTGGAAGGAGCTACACTCTCCACCATGGTGGAGCATGAGGGCGTGCACAGGGCTCCTGCTGCCTGTGTTCTGGATGCTTTCCAGTGGGCAGAACTAGAAAATATGTATATTTTGAATATTAAGAAATACAGCCGGGCGTGGTGGCGCACTCCTGTAATCCCAGCACTCGGGAGGCTGGGGCAGGAGGATCGCTGTGAGTTCGAGACCAGCCTGGGCTACAAAAGTGAGCTCAAGGCCAGCCTGAACTGCATAGTGAGACCCTGTCTCAAAAAGACAAAAAAAAAAAAAGAAAAAAAAAGAAAAAAAGGAAATACAGTGAGATGCCTTGATTCTGCCTATTCATATCTGGTATATATGATTTTAAAATTCATTTCATCCTCCTATGCACAAAATCTTAGGTCTCAGCACACTTCTTGCTGTGTCTGAAACTACACAACCAACACCCTTTGAAGAACCACATCCCCTCGTCTAATGAAGATATGAAACATGAAGGTGGGGGTGTCTTTGGGGGATATGTTTTTAAGGATATTTGAGAACAGGGATGCGTTGTTACCAAGTGGATTTATGCTCAGGCGCATTTAATTCACTGTACTTTTCACATTCAGGGATTGGATATTCAAATTTGGTATTATGGTGTGCAATATTTACATAAGTTTAAAGTCAGCTTTACCAACAGGATGCATGCCAAGGAGCTTCTTCCTGTCTCTTCCTCCCTGGTCCTTCTCATGCTAGATACCTGTTTGTAAAACAAGCCTCATGGCTTCTCCCGCACATCAGGGTCCCCGGCATGCGTGTTGTCAGGTGAGCTGGGTGCCCGTGCCTTTCCTCCCAGGCACTGGCTTTTCAAAATTCACTCTCCTTCTGCTTTGGGGAAATATTTTCAAATCTCCAAAACAAATCTATTTCATGCAGACACCTGTGTGGGCCAGAATTAATTGAGATGAAGGATGTTTACAGGGAGTCTCTCGAAGTGTGTAAGCTGCAAGTCCAAGCGAAGCGGACAGGCGCACCTGGACAGGCTGAGGTCTCTGGCAGCCCCAGCCGGGGTGGCGTGGGGACACCTGTGCTCTGCAATCAGCATCTGTTAGTGCCTGGTGCTCCCAGAACGGTGGGTTGGAAGACAGGGCCTCCAGGTGGGAAAAGTGTCTGTTGTAGGCTGCCTCCTCCCCTACTTGAATGATAAGATGGGATGTGCAATAATAAAGGCAGGGAAGGCGCCGTGAATAATTAATTGCTGCTGCACTTAGACACCTAGTTTTAGTCATGAACAAGAAATAAAAGTAGCAACACAAGGCCCAGTTTCAGCCCTTTTTTCCTTTCTCAGGCAGCAGAGTGGTGAGCATGTAAGCATGGAAAGGGGGTGCCCCGGTGACCAGCTCTGGACTGGCAGGTGCCCAGGCCTGGAAGGCGGGGTCTGCCTCTCCTTCTGTCACTAGTTCCTGTCTGCGGATTGCAGGTTGGTGGGAGGCACGTGTGGCAGCACTTAGGAGCTGGTGTGTTGTCGTGTTGTCAGGGTGGTGCTGTGGAATGAGAAGGGGTTGCGGCAGAGGGAGCAGTGACAGAGGCAGCCGTAGTGCGTTCTCTGCTCTGGGTTTGCAGGTAAGAGCAGGAGTCTGAGATTCCTCACCAGTCACTTGACCTCCTTAGATTTTTGTTTGTTTGTTTGTTTTTATTCTTGTTGGTTAAACTATACTGTTAGGGATGAACTGTTATAAGCACGAGAATTTTTATAGGTACCAAGTAGATTCTATAAAATGATAACAAAGGTGTAGCCTGCCAAATAAAGTATGTGCTGGGTCCCTCTCACCCATACCCACACCCCCCCATACCTCACTCCGAGAAAAAAATGAGTGTGTGTACACTGGACTCAGTAATGCCACCTCTAGCAGTTCATCCCAAGAACGTGTGTGGTGTGGCCTACAACATGTGCCCAAGTTGCTCACAAGCGTAAGTGCCAGCGTGCGGGTCTGTGTTCCTTTTCTCTCTCCCATGCATACACGTGTGCACACACTTTCACTTATCCAATATGAATTTTACTGGAGCATTGAGTAAATAAATCACTACATACCTGTATTTCATAGTGATCATGCTTTATTTGCTAAATAAAAATCAATAAATATTTTCATTTAGGAAGACAAATACAACTTTTCGTTTGAGTGCAATTTTGGATTTAAAGGAAAGTTTGTGTTCAGAAGTGCTTTGACTTGGTTTCATCTTTGGCCTTTTCTAAAGTTAGACAAGGGCCGTCACAGTGAGGGAATGGCTGACTCTAGGGAGGTGCCCGCTCATCTCAAGCAGGTGAGGATTTCTTTCTCATTTTATGTTACTTCCACACATGGATATAACATGTTTAGACTAAGTCCTTCCCTTCCTTACCATCTTTTGGTCTGCCCCACAATTCCCTTCTTGTCTGATAGTTTAGGGAGACATTCTCAATGTTCTTGAATGGCCGGGTCTGGCTTGGTGGTGAAATCCATTGATCCAATCTCGAAATGATACCAATACTATGGCTGTAAAGTTTTGAACATGTTTTGGATTTTAAAAATAAATCACAAGCATCTTCCTATGGCCATGATTTTGTAATGTCAGGTTGTTCCTGCCCTGTTTATACTTACTGTGTAAAAGCCACGATTGAAAAGTTTTCTAACCGAGTCCTTATGCTATGACCTTGTCACCTGCCTAGCTTCAAAGAGTCAGAGAGATCATCCTGACACATAGAGCAGTGGACCATTGTGCCAGTATTTTCTAAAATCTGCTTCATAATCTTAACTTCTATCCAAGCAACATGATTTTGTAAGACCAGTAAGATACAAATTCATAATAAAAGTAATTTTGTGTTATTTTCTTAACAGAAACCACAGCCCGTTAATGAGTTTTGGAGCCAGCTTCGTCAGTTTTTTGGTAAGTCAATATCAGAAGTCATAGCAGGAAGGAAACAAATATAAACTAATGTCTGTATTGGCTATCAGCTGAACAGACACAATCTTATAGAGTTTGAAACTTGAGATAAAAATTTACTTGTGAACCAAAGCTAGATGATAACTCCTATTGCCTAACTTTAAAGGTAAAGTGCTTATATTTTCTTTCTAGACTGCTGCGTATGTTCCCATCAGAATCTGCCATAGAATAAAATTGTGATTGAAACACCTGCAACAATTAAAACTGTAGGAGCAAGGCAAAAGTCCGACCTTTGATAATAAAGGTTTCCTGTGAAATTATTGAGTAACTGTGGACCCAAAGTTCAATAAGCAGAGCCTAGTAGCATGTTAGTTAGTATTACATTTTCAAATGCAAACATTTGAGAATTGAGGGAAAGGTTTTAGTTAGATTTTAAAAGAAATTAGTCAATGGAAAAAATGGGTTATTTTTATTTTTCAGAAGCACATGTTACACAAACAACTTTCAAATATAATTCTTTAAAAATCATAGGCTGTAAAAGAGAAGAAGGGTAGGGCATCAAGGTCAAAGAAAGAAAGTATTTAGATTGGAGATTTAAAAAATGAGCCACCAGTAGGTGTATTGTGCCAACTGCAGGTGCTGGGTGAGACATAGCGAGACAGGCTGGTTTTTATTCATACTGCTTATTTCTCTTATTGCCATATAAAGCAAGAAAAATTTCATGGTCAATTTTTTACAAGAATTTTTTTATATCATAGGAGCAATTTTTATAGCTATATAATAAAATCCAGCCTGTATTAGGAACTTGTATGTAGTGATTTTCCTCTTAATGGAATAATTTTTAATTTGATGTTGGCAGGATTTCAAGGATATGTGAAACAAAATAGAGAGATAAATGTGGTAAAAAGAGGATGGAGGGCAAGGGATGATAAGTTTCAGGAAACTGGAGGACATGAATGAAAAAATGAAAAGAAAGTAAAGAGGTATTTCAGTGAACCAGCAGGAGAGATAAGAGAGCTCACTCCAGTGAAAACATCATAAAAATCTAGAAAGAGTTGAGGAAAGAGAGGTACAAAATGAATAAAATAGAAGAAAAATAAATGAAAAAACCTACATAGTAAATAAAAGGATAAAAAAAGGGCAAAAATAATCATTAAAGAGTAAAACAGCAACAGAAAATCTTATCCATATAGAAAAAGGCAAACAACTCAGACGTCAAAGAAAAATAAAAGTAAAATTCCTCTGGTATCCGTAGTTCTGGGCTGGTATCAAGTCGAATCACAGAAAAGTTCTGTGTACTCCAGTTGAACCTGCTGTGGGATTTGTGCTGGGGCAAGAATGCATAGCTCACTCCTCAAGAAAAAGCAGGGGGATATAACAGTAGGACGTAGCTCAGCTGGGGAAGAAGAGGGTGGCGGTAGGCTAGGGAATGGTGACCGTGGCCTGACTTGGTAGGTATGGCAGGTTCAAGTCAGACCAAAGGCACCTAGGGGACCAAGACAGGGCTGTGGAACCTGACCAGAAATGGGATCTAGAGACAGTGAGTTCATTCATGCCTTCTAAGAACCTGGTCTCCCTTTGAGCTCAGAAACCTCAGTCCTACTGTGTACAAGTCACAGGGGCTAGCAGACATTCAGAGGACTGCCTCTAACCTGCCAGATGTGGCCTCACAAGATCCACCAGGATCAGGTGCCTGGAAACAAGCCCTTGGTGGAATTTCTAACTGATCACATTATGAAATAAATTCCTAAGGAGGAAACCCATGGGGACTGCTGTTCCTGGAGACATGATTTTCACAGCCTCCACACTAGCGATGTGTCATTAGCATTTCTGTGTAGCCCTAGATGAGCTTGGATCCATGTGGGTGGAGCAAACTGCTGCTGGAAACACTGAATGGAACAGGCCAATTGGAAATTGTACAGGATTCTTGGTACTGTGTTGAACAGCAACAGAAATGTGGGAGGGTGGTAACCAGGAAGACATTTGCTAGTGTACTTTTTCCCTGCTAGTGTAATGGAGTGCATTCCTATTGTAAACTGAGGTTATAATTTCTTTAAATGAATAAAGTATGCCACAACATCTTTTTTCTTTTGCTTGCGAAGAATTAAGTTATGTTTTCCACCTCAGTTTGGGGCCTTGTTATCATAAGTTGGGTTGAAGGTTCAGTTACAGATTCATTCATTCTTTCCTTCTTGGAAGAATGCCATGATGACATTTGAGGAAGAAAAAATGCAGTTGGCGTGCGATGACTTGAAAACCACAGAAAAGCTGTGCGAAAGTGAAGAGGCTGGAGTGATTGAAACAATCAAGAACAAAATTAAGAAGAATGTAAGTACCGCAGCTCTCGAGTGTGGACAGTGTCGCTAGTTGAGCACATCAGTTACCTGTGCTCTTGCATTTAGAATGTGACTGAAAACAATATTCTTCATTACTTCTGATTATGGAAGATGCCTTTTGTAAAATAACAGAAGAGCCTTTCGTCATTAGAGTCCTCCAGCAGGTGATCCGCAGGCGTTTTAGGATGATCTTCTTCCACACTGGGCCCTGGGCCAGGGCTCATGAAGTGCAGGTTTCTACGTGTAATTAAACATGATACAGTAGTAACCAGTGACCAGTGAAATGGCTGTGTTTGGGCGCGCTGCCAGAAGCTCTCCCCAGCCTTCAGGTATAAATAAGATCACATCGGAATCCACTTTGCCTGATTTTGCCTTCACCTTTCAGCTCAGAAGTTCCAGACTGGCTGGGGAGCTAGCTCAATGGTCTGGTGAACTTGGCCGGCAGGCACAAGGACCCAGATTTGCCCCCTAGCACTGCATGCCATGCTAGCCCGGGCGTGCTGTGCCTGTTGTTACATCCAGGTGTGGTAGCACATGCGTGTAATCCCAGCGCTCAAGAGGATGAGACAGGAGGATCACTAGGAATCCGAGCTGTGTAGTGAGCCCCCGTAGCAAATAAATAAACAAAGTCACAAACAAATAAATAAAAAGTTCCGGGCCGTGGAGAGGCATCTTCCTACTGTGGTGTTTCTCGTGCATGTCACGTATGTGCCCGGTGAGCTAATCTGCTGCCTAGAGCCTTCAGGCTACCCTTCCGTAGGATTCTTCCCATCATGGCCCTGTCCATGAAGCAGTCACAGGAAGTGGCTTCCCTTCTGTCCTTGCTTGGAGTGTCCGCTGTGGGGAAGCCACCGCTGTCCTTGCTTCGCTCTCTCCTCCTCCATCCTCCATGTGCGAGCCACCCTTTCTCTCTCACTTATCTTTCTTAAATACCTCTTGGAGCCATCAGTATCTGCCCATCATCCCCAACAGCTCTCTCTTGGGTGCCTCCCTATGTCAGCCACCATTCCGCTTGCCTAAAGCAGGCAGGCATTTCTGCCTCTGGTCTCCCTGGTCCAGTTCATTCTCTGTAATCCGGAGATGATGCTTGAGTGGCTTTCAGCACCTGCCTGGCTGTCATCACTGTATTAAGTCCACACTGCCAAGTTTGGCTGACATACGTTTTGCATCTGTCGAGAATACTTTTTTTCCCTCTTTACCCTGATTCCTACTCGGTCTTCATTTCTTCCTAGGTATCATTCTGACCCCAGAATTCTTTCCAGAGGCTGCAACTCTTCCTGAGTATGTCTTCTACAGTTCCCATAGTTTCCTGGACTTTGCACTGTAAAATACTATTATACAGTACTAAGATCTGTAGCTCCTTGTTAACTGGAAGTTTCCTTACATGGCTACTATGCCCAGCACATATGTTTTAACATTCATAATGGACCTTGCAATTTATATAGTGTGCAGGACCTTGCAATTTATATAATGTGCAAGACTACGCAGGATTCATTAGCCTTCTCGACAGTCCTCCCTACACAGGGACATTATTAAAATAAGGAACAGAAGTATTGGTAGATTGATATTTTCTAAAGTTTTTTTTTTTTTTTTTTTGTCTTTTTGAGACAGGGTCTCGCTATGCAGTTGAGGCTGGTCCTGAGCTCACTTTTGTAGCCCAGGCTGGTCTCGAACTCGCACCGATCCTCCTGCCTCAGCCTCCCGAGTGCTGGGATTACAGGCGTG